>PVKM010017685.1:0-25696 GCA_004027735.1 Carollia perspicillata
CCACAGGAGGGCTCAGGTGTATTCTCTTGGTGCTCACCTTTAATTCTGTCCATTAAATTCTCATGGCAAGGGGGTGGTGGCCTGGTCACCTCACAGAAGCTTTTTAGGTCGGTCATCACTATTGATGCCACTTCCATTTGCTCAGGAATGGAAGTACTGCCCACCCCTGCCCAGTGATGAGCTGCTAAATATTTGGGTGACAGAGAATTGCTGCTGTCATTTCAACTCCCACTCTCCTTTACTTTCTACACAAAGCCTTTTTAGCCCAGTTATGAGGGTCATCTGGATGAGGGGCTATAGCCCTCATAAAGAAAGTCTGAGCAAGAAAATGAGAATTTTTTTCTTTATCTCATCACTTCTAACTGGAGTTTTGGAATAAGACAGTTGTTTCCAGACTAAAGATTTAAAACCTAGGAAGAAACCTTTCCATGTTCTGTTTTAGAAGTGAATCGAGCACACACGGGTTTGGTCTAGACTCTAGGTAATTTCTGATATCCCTGAAGATGCCGAGTCTCTAAAACCATCAGCCAGCAACACTTACTTCCTACTTCTTTATCCCACCTCCAAGGCAAGGGCTCCTGCTAAACACTCCAGAGGCTACTGCTAAGTCATTCTCTCCAAGATACCTTTTCCCCATGTATAATAATAGCCACAGCTCCCATGGGAGGAGGGCCTGCCAGGAATTGTGCTTGAATTCCTGAAGACCCACGGCAGCCTGCACAGCAGGAGTGGCCATCACCATTTTCCACGTGGGGAAACTAAGGCTCAGCGACCTGGACGTCTTGCTCAAGGCCACAGTTAGTAATAACTTTGGTTGCCATTCATCAAGCACGTACTGTGTACCAGGCCCTGGACAACGTGATCCATGTGCATGATCTCTAGTCATCATAACCACTCCCTGGGTCTCTCTTTGGAGGCTGGGTGGCTTCCATGGTACCCCACTGCCTCTCCTAAAGCAAAGAGGGGCTGCAGAAAGAGGCCTCAGCATTCCCTCATAGCTTCCCTGAGCACCAGATGAGGGCCTAGCACAGGTAGATGCCCAGGGACATGGCTTTGCCTTTCCATTTTGTAATGCTTTTCCCCTTCAAGACTGCTTTGATGTTACCCTGAGGTTAGCTCCGGCCTTTGGGAACAGCTAACCCTCTGGATTCTTTAGTTGTAAGCAACCACATGAGCATTATTATTATTATTACCATCTTCATTATCATTTTATAAATGATGCAGTTCCTTAAAAAGTACAATAATGTACACTAATGATGATAATTAACAATAACATGACAAGACAATACAATACTTGAATTCATCGCATTATAGGAACAGACATCAGGCCTCCAATAACCTCTAAATTATTTTCACAGAGGGAGAGCTAGAGAAGAGAGTACATAGATAATCTGGTCACATTTAATCAGCAAATTATTAAACTTCCTTGAGCTGTTTCAGGGGTCACTTCTCTAACTACATGGACAGCTTTTCCCCTCCTGTTGATATGTTGATATACTGGTTCTGCAGTTTGGGGAACCTTTGAGTTCTCTGTTCACTACCCAACTTTAATTGGAGCTCTGTCTGGTCTACAACTAATGGCGTCCTAGTCTCCCTGATTAAATATACTGTCCAATCACTACACACAGGCTCTCCCTGTCCTCCTGGGGCCTGCTTTGGCAGAAAAGGTATAAGTGTCTTCTTGAACACAAAGAAACATAGGTGTTCCCAGGCACATTTGTAAAAATGGTCTGGTCCTCTCTGACAGGTGTGTGGCCAAGGTTGCTCAGGGAGAAGAGACAGTAGCAGGGAGCTGGGAGGGAGAGCACCTGATGGATTACTTCCTGAAAGAGAGACCCAGTTTTCTCGGCTTATCAGGAACACTAAGAAGAAGACATGGGTGCAGATCACCATGTCCCACAGCATAGGACGGGGGGTGAACAGATGATTCTCAGAACATAGCTACCTGCTTCTCAAGGGGGACAGCAAGGACTGGGGTACTTCATCACCCACCATCTGGAATCCAGTGTCACTGAGAAAACAAACATTTCCGAGAGAATTTATACTCTCTGAGGTTTCTCTGTGGTTTCTCCTTCTACCCTACTCCCAATTTGAGCAGCACTAGCAACCACAGCAATGTATGTGATATGTCTTAGCCCTGTGGTGAATTTACAAATGGAACAAAGATGTTTTAAGACAACTAAGAAAATGAAAAGGAAATGGGTAATCACCATCTCAGCAGTGCTATATTTGGTGAAGGCTTTCTTAAAGACATGTTGGGGCCTAAGTGGTGAGCTGTTCTGGGGTAGCCCAGCCGCGGATTCCATCCTGTGTCTGACAGATGATGGATAATTGACACTTCGGAGAAACTGCCTTCATGCATGAGGAATCAGTGACCTCATCCATTTGCCAGATCAGCCCACCCCAACCTTCCTACCTCGCCAGAATGAAGTATTGTAGATACAGTATGTTCAAAACAACCCATCAGGCCAAAGTCTGCGACTTGTGCCCATCACACAAAGCAAGGACCTCGCAGAAAGAACTCCGAGCCACACTCAAGATGTCCCTGATTCTAGAGGGCTGAATGAAAACGCAGGCCTGGCTAATTGTTTTCCTGGACAGCTCCCCCTACTCCCTCTCATATCTCCTGACACTTTCTTTCCCTTTGAACAGTCCTCCTGGCTGTCAGAAGACTTTACTTCAAAACTCAGTTTTGCCATTCCTTAAAGCAGCTCATGCATTTCCCTCCCACTCCCTGTAACCAGTAACTCCTTTCTTGTTTTATTATAATTGTTGGTTTTCTGGTCTGTCTTCTCCATTAGACTCTAAGACCCACAAAAAAGGGCATAGTATTCTTCCTGTTCATCTTTGAATCCCTTAAAACTAGCATAGAACCATAGAAATGGCACCTTATAAATTTTTTGGATAAAGGAATTAACTCAAAGCTCCTAGGACTGGATATGAGGAGACCTCCATCATAGACCAGCTCTGTATTTTACGTGAATGTGTAACTTCAGTCTGGGGCTCAGTCACATCAAACCCAAAGAGCAGTTGACACCGGTCCCCACACCATGCTCAGTATAACCTGTGCATCTGCAGAGGAGGGTCAAGGGCTGGGGGAAGGTGTGGGATGAGGGAGATACTGGACAGGCCAGCCTCAGGGTTCCCGCCCTCTTCAAACACAGCCACCTTGCCTTTACTTATTTATGTACTAGGCTCCCAAATAAGACTTTGTGTGCAAAAGGGCTTTTACAACCAAGACAAAGGTTTAAAACTATAGAAGTAGATAAACTGTCCAGTCTTCTCAGCTAGATTCCGCATCTGTTGAAAAGGATCCACCCCCTCAGTGACCTACTCCCAGTCCGCCTCTGAAGACTCAGCTTCCTCAATCCCCAAAGTGGCTTTTGTGTTTCAACCCAGCTAAGGCTTTCATCTGCTTGTAACTACCCTTTCTCATATTTTTTTCTGCTTGGCAAAACCCAGCTCACCCTTAAGATGCAGCTCAGAAGTCACACCCCTTCCTTCCTGCTCCCCATCAACCAAAGACCCATATACCCAGGACCAAGCTGACCCACAGAGCTCCAAGAGCACCTCATAAATACTCTGTAGCATTAAAACTCGCCATGTGGAATCATCTGTTTATTAAACTCTTTCCTGATTGAAACATAGATGCTTCACAGTGAGGAGACATGCCTTACTTACTGTGTGTCTCTGGTATTCACTACCGTGATCAATTTAGTAGGCACTTAACCATGCGCAACACATAAAGGAAGGAAATTAGAAAGTCAGGAGCTACTTAGGAAATTGGTAAGTTCGTTGATAAGTAGGTTAGAAAATTAGTCTATAAGCTAAATTACATGTTAATAGGAAAACCTCTATCTGAGCAGAGAAATTAACATTCAAGTGTGAACAACCACTAGATTTAATCTTTCCAGGTGAAAGAACACTTTTAAAAAGTAGTTATCTATCTAATGGCTTTCTTTGGTGGACTGTGGAGGGAAATACATTTCTTGAGTCAAGAGACCCTTCTTGCCGCTTGTCTGCTCTCAGCTGGGTCTTTCTCCTTTACATCCTCTTAGGTTGGGGAATGTTGGCCTCCTGGTTCTAAGAGAGTCACAGAGAGCCAGGGCAGGCTGTGAGTGAGGGGACAAATTAGACGAGGAGGAGCACGTAGTGATATTCTACGATTGTGTGGCATGGTCTCAGGCACAGCTGGAAAGTTCAACAATGTACATAGGCTCTCTGGGAGTATTTAACCTGAGGCTGAATTATTATGCTGATATATGATAGAGCCATAGACTCTCTGAGTTGGAAAGAATTCACATTGAAAGGGACTGAATTTTTCTGAACCCCAAATCATGCATCACTTGGAGTACACAAGAAATGGCTTATAGAGAATATTCCTAATACAGAATCTCCTGATATCTTGACCCAATCCTCTTTTCAATGTGTAAGTCTGACTACTTTTTAGGCTGGCAATGTGGTATCTCTCCTTTAAAACAGTGATTCTTCACCCACTACACCAAATCAACTTTAGGTAATAAATACATTGCTATGCTTCCTTTACAATCATGAAATACAAATTAGAGATAATGTTACCTTCCTATATAATGTGCCCTGAGTATGAAATATAAATGAAGGAAAAGCAATTTCTAATGAAAAGTATTTATTTCAATGTGTGAATGCTGGGGCATATTAGGAGACCCAACGAAATCATCAGATGTTTGCTGGCACCTGTAGAACCACTACAAACACAACCGATACAAAGGCACACTCATGCCAGTGTGCTGTTTAGTGTTCAAAGACCATAATCATGTTGCCATGTATGATGTACTTTTTCCAAAATGACCACCAACTTCTTGGTAAATATCAAACAAGAAAATTACAACTCTCCCTCAGTTTACCCAGTTGTTGTAGTCCTGAAAAGTTCACTATTAATAAAGCTGTGGAAAAAATGCTTTGTGTTAATATGTAAATGAAAATAAATTCATGCTCAGAAATAATAAACAGGTTTTTACTTGCATGATTGTCCACTGGCACCTTTAGAAGTCATGCAAGACATGGGACAATGCTTCATTCTGTGGGACAGTCCCACACACTGCAGAATGTCTAACAGTCCAGTCCTGTGCCCATTTAATGCAGCTTGTGCCCACAGTTATCATCAGAATCATAGACACTCCTATAGATTTTCAGGATTCAAGCCTTAGGAGGCAGTGTCCCCTTTGCTGAAAACCGTTGGTTTGACCCTTTTCTACACAGCTTCCCCCATGGACTCAGACTCGATCTGTGAAGCCAAAGAATGAGAGCACTAGAAGGTACCTTAAATCTTATCTAACTGGCCCCTCATTTTTTCCCATGTGATGTAACTTGTTCTTGGACACTCAGTTACCACATAATCTAGGATAAAATTCAAGATTTCCCTTTCAGTCTTTTTTATTTCTTGTTGACTAGAAAGATACCCTTAAGTTTGTCTATCTTATATACCAGGTATTTGAAAACAGTTGAATGACACAATATTTTGCCATTTTCAACAGGACATTGGGGTTGAGATCACTCACTTCTCACCACTTAGCTTCACTGCCAACTAGGGTATTCTCTACTACCCACTACGAGCCTGGATTCTTGCATACAAATAAATGAGAAAGGTTAAAAGTATTATAAGTTCCCTTTACAATGTGTTCGAAAGAACGATTGCTGAGAGGAGGAAATGTCTTACATGGTCAGTGACTAATTGACTTTCCCACTGTCCCCCCCACCTCCAGTCCCGAGGATCCAAGCAGGACCCTGGGAAGTGAATGGCTGAGACCCCACATGCTCTTGCACTGTACACCATCTGACTCATGGCAGCAAGGGGTGGGTCCCTCCCTAAGACTTAATGGTGTCTGGGCTATTCAGTTCTGATTGCGAACGAAATATTTTAACATTTGATTTGGCAGATAAAATATTAAGAAGAGGTATTTGATTGCACAAACTTCACAATACTGGCTCTCCAAATTAAATTCGCAAATTGATGCCTGCTGCAAAAGTATTGCTTGGAAAAATTCCATTCAGAATCCTTATATATTACCAGGGGGTAAAGGTAGCTGGAGAGGAGACACTCACATAACATATAAGAGCTATTGGGTAAAACTGTGGATCCTGCACCAAAGAGAAGTTAGTGCCTCCTAATCCCTTCCTCAGGCTGCGCTACAGGAGCAACCTACTCTGTACGTGCGAAGTCAGCTCTCTTTAGGGAAAGAAAACACAAAAATCCTCCGAGCGAGAAAATGTCATCTCGTCCTCATACTTGGTGCTTATACACCCTACAATTTCCTCACGGAAGCGTTCCTCAGGTCTTCCTCCCAAGACCACATCCTCTTAATTCTAGACTCCCTGTAACAATTCAAACATCAAGTGTTGGAAGCCGTAATTTAGAAAGGGTGTTTGACTCCTCAGGGCAAGCCCTGTGACAGCAACAAGGAAAAACAGCTGATCTTCTGATCTCCAGGAAGGAGATGGAAAACTGTTTTATGGAGTGGAAGGAGAGGGGCAGAGATAAGAACTCAAAATATACAGCATCCCGGGCCATTCAATGTAGGGACACACAGCTCTGCTAGCCCTTGTAGCATCTCCAGAACACTAAACAGCATAGTAATTAATGTAAAGAAAATTAATGTAAGGAAAATTTAGATTATGCTCATTATGTTTCGCAGCAAAATTTAATATAGCAGGTAGAATCCTAGGGTGGCGAAGTAGGAAGACCCTTCAGAGAGCATCCCGGTCCAATCCCTTTGGTTTTACAGAGAAGCAAACTGAATTGAAAAGGTGGAACAGGTCCAAGGTAGAATTGAGACAACAGCGCAGCCCAGCTGGTCCAGGGCTCCTTCCATGTGGACACGCCGCCCTGACAACTGACGTCACTGAGAGGAAAGAAAGGAGACGTTGCATCGCTGTGTTTCATCTTTCACTGTGTCACTGCTTTGGGCATCACTATTTTTGCTTCTTTGCATTGATGTCTCCCCTTCTAAAGGAGAAGAAACCTGCGGTCTTTATTCACAAAAAAGCGAACTATTGTTCCCTGATTTGTGATGAGAGAACTTCAGGGTCGGCCCTGAAAACTGGGACTGACGGGGAAGTTTGCTTTGAGCTCCCACTGACGTTCTCCTGCATCCCATTCCTGCTGCGCATCCTCCAACCTGTCCTACATCTGTCCTCCAACCCAGCAGCCCACCCACTGGCCCCACATCCAGAGCTCCCAGCACAATGTAGGAAACTCTCCCAACTCTCAGAAGTCTGGTGGATTTCCAGCCTCTTTCTAATTTGATCTCTAACACCATTGAATGAAGAATGAGGCAATATATGAATGTTTTTCAAATATAAGTAACGAGCTTATTAAACTTCAGATCCCTGGTACCCATCTCCCAAAATCATGATTCAACAGATAATTCTGGTTGAAGCAGGCCCTGACCCCCCAAGTGCCCCCTATACACGCACTCCCCTCCACTCAATATTTCATGTCTCCCTCTGCCATATCTTCACCTCATGTTCTACCTCTTTGCCCAATGAATTCCTCTAAACCTGCCCATAAACACTCCTCTCATCTCTGCTCTCATTCCTATACATTTCTCTATCACTGAGGTGAATAAAGCCTGCCATGTATGCTGATTTTCTGGGGCATCTCTCCTTGAGGACAAGGCCATGTCTTACAGGTCTTTTTTTATTCCCAGCACTTGGCAACCTGCCAGGTACTCTAAAAGTGTTCATTAAATTATCTTTTGCATGTGCTAAATTTCCTTGTTAATAGCTAGCCTTTTAGCCCTGGCTGGGTTGCTCAGTTGGTTGGAGCATCATCCTGATATGCCAATGTTTCAGGTTCGATCCCCAGACGGGGCATACACAAGAATTAAGCAATAAATGCATCAATGAGTGGAACAACAAACTTCTCTCTCCTCTTTCTCTCTGTCTTTCTCTCTCCGCCCCACCCCACCCATCACCCTTTCCTCTCTCTCTCAAATCAATCAGTAAAAATTTAAATTTCTTTTCAACAAATAACTAGTTGTTTATTATATTTGAAATTTTTATCAGCTCCCTAGATATCGAATCACTCCAAGTATCTCTTTCAAATGAGATGCACTTCTGTGACATGTAAAAATGAAAAGGAAGAATGTTATACATAATCTAACCCCGGTGCCAACAGTTGTGGGGGTCATAATGAGTCAGGCCCACATTCAGTCAGGATATCTAACACCTAAGGAACAATGCCAGAAAAACATAATGCAAATGGGAATTTTTCTAAATAAATAAGATTAACTTCTAATAGTTCCTTAAAATTAGTTCTGATTGCCTTCCAGGCATTCAAGTGAAAAAGTTTTCGGGAGTGAGTTTTGAAAAAGTTACTGGCGTTGAATTGATTCATATACATAAAATTCTCTGTATTTGTTCTATAATCCCAGAGATTCCTAGCATTTTCTACCCAAAATGTTTAGTCACCAAGAGGTTAGCTCATCTCCTGAAGTTCCCCACCCACGTGTGTTTGTCCCTTGCAGGTGTTTGCTATGCCGAGTTTGGAGTTCGAGTCCCAAAGACGACAGGGTCGGCCTACACCTACAGCTACGTCACTGTCGGGGAGTTTGTGGCATTTTTCATCGGCTGGAACCTGATCCTGGAGTACCTGATCGGCACTGCAGCTGGCGCCAGCGCTCTGAGCAGCATGTTTGACTCACTGGCAAACCACACCTTCAGCCGCTGGATGGTAAACAGCGTGGGAACCCTCAACGGCCTGGGTGAGACTGCACATCCTCTCACCTCAACATGCAAACATGAAGAGCCAAATAAATGTGCTCCCCTTTCAGTATGCAGTTTGCTGAAAACAGAACAAGAGCCTTAAATGTGTCTCCTTCTTCCTTGTTTTTCTTTTGCAAAGTAATTCTTCCCCTCTGAATCTACTCTAAGGAAATCAGTCTAATTTCTATAAGGCTTTCTACGAAAAGATGTTCATCACAGCCTTATTTATAATAACAAAAAGTTAGAAACAGCCTAAATATTCTACAGTGGAGCAAATGATTAAGTAAATTGTGGAAGCACATTATGTAGCTAGAAATTAAAAGAATGACTAGGAAGACTGTTGTAATAACATGGAATATTTTTAATGCAAGTCATATGACAAAGGACGCAAATCACACATGTATTGTGTTAATAACTACATAAAATAAAACTAATGCAGTAAGAGCTGTAAAGAACTTCAGTGGTTTCCTCAGCCGATTGTTAAAAATTTCATAAATTAGCATGTATTAATTCTTAAATGAGAATATACATTTTTTAAATGGAACAAAATGGATTCCAGTTTAGGAGAGGTCAAGGTTGGGTAATGGAACTGCATGAATACTAAACAATAAGAAGCTCCCATAACAATTGCCTTGAGACTTCAGGCTCTGTCCATCACTTGCCACCCACTTTCCATTCTCATGTCTGACTTTATCTTTTCACATTCACGGGAAGCTAGACATTAGTTGAGGAAGCTTTCGGGTCTTGCCCTAGAACTTCCAGGGATTAGTTCTGGGGCTCAGTGCAAGTCATTTAACTCCAGCGTCCCTATCTTGGAAGAAGTGACAAAAATGCTGAGTATCCAGATCTCAGAAGAAGATAAAAATATATGAAGGCCCCATCTCTCCATATGCTGATTTCATAGAATTTTAGGTCTATAAGTGTCCTCCAAAATCAGGTAATTGAAGCCCTTAACTTTACAAGTGAGGTCCAGAGAAATTAGGCACTTGCCCACAGATTCAGACAGTCCTGGCTTTGGGTCATGTGTGCTTGCTTACGCTATGTGCTTAACAGCAACTTAGTTTAATTCAACCTCTCTGGTTACGGGCAAAAGTACATCTGAAATCTGGAGCCTGGCTGCTGAGGCTGTGCCTTTTCCACTCTATAGAGGGCAGGAGTCCACTGGCTAACAGACAAGACCTAGCAGGCGGAGCATGTTCACTGGTCATTTTCTCTGCAACCACATACACATAAATGGAAAATACACCCTTATTCCAACAGTTTTCAAAGACATACATTTCAAATTTGTCTAATAATGAAAACATTGCTGGAATGGAAAGGAAAACTTGTGGACCATAAAATAAACAAAAATGAAGATAAAACAGCTTTCAAATAACATGTTAAACCTACATGTACATGCCAAATATGCCAGGACAGACCTAACCTCAAATGTTCCGTAGGGTGGCTCTGTAGGACTCTTGTGATTGTCCTGCCATGTAACCCAATTTTCAGTCCAGGATATCAGGTCATCTTACCTATATACCAAAACCTGCACAAGTACAAATAGACACTTGTAGACCACCGTGTGGGCACACATGTGTGTACTCACACACATGCACACACAGGGTTTCTCCTCTGGCCGTGACAAACTGACCACCCTTTTCAGAACAGAGTGCTGATGACCCGGGACGGGGCTGGGAGTTTGCATGGCCTTTCATCCCTCCGGACATTATTAACTCATGTCTTTCCCCTCTAGGTAAAGGTGAAGAGTCATACCCAGACTTCCTGGCTCTGGTGATCGCAGTCATTGTCACCATCATCGTCGCGCTGGGGGTGAAGAACTCTGTGGGCTTCAACAACATCCTCAACGTGCTGAACCTGGCAGTGTGGGTGTTCATCATGATTGCAGGCCTCTTCTTCATCAATAGGAAATACTGGGCTGAAGGCCAGTTCTTGCCCCATGGCTGGTCAGGGGTGAGTTCATTCCTAAATCCTGGTGTACCTGTCACACCCTCTGCCTTCCACCCTGTGACTGGTCTGAGACATATTTTCAAGAAAATGCTGCTCTGTTTCATTATCTTCATGCCACCCTTTTCCTTACTTTTCATTGGAATGTCCTGGAAGAGTAGCTCTTACTTTATTTGTTTCACAAACATTTATTAAGATCCTATTTTATAGATAACAACGGTAGATTTAGTGTGTTGGTCCCTTGCAATATGCCTCCTAATTGCTTTGCATGTAACAGCTTATTTAATCTTCCTAGTAACTTGTAAGAAAATATTTACATTCTGGTCTTGCAGATGAAAAACCTCACATGCAGAGAGATCAGATGGCTTGCTAATAAGCATACAGTGTAGGTCGACACAAAAGACCCAAAGCTAGGACTATCTGACTCCAAAACCTGTAGAATCTCTCTATAGTCTATTCTGATGACAGTGAGTCCATAAACAAACAAAACAGTAAAGGAAGCCTGGAGAGTGGACAGGTGAGGAAGGGGCATGTGTTTCCTGGGTATGGAACTAGGGAACAGTTTTAAAATCTAATCCCAACATTTGACCCAAGGTGGATAGTCCCTCAGGGGTCTCAAGGAAGTTGAGTGGGCCCAGTAGGTGCAGGCTGTGAATTCCATTCCAGTGCCACGTTCACACAGACAAGTCCACCTGGTGCAGTCTGGGGGTTGGCAAGAGAGAGGGCTGGACCAAAAGGACATTTTCAGATCTCACCCCGGTGACAGGTAGTTCTAAGTTGCACCTGGATTCTTTCTCTAGGATGACTGAAAATACTCACTTCATGGGTTAATAGGTAGAATTTGCCAGCCCATTCTTTTTTATTATTATTATTAGTAGAACATAAATCAGAGAATTTTCAGCTGAAAGAGGTCTTAAAGGTTACCAGGTCCTATCCCCTCATTTAACAGGTAGAGAAACTGAGACTGAAAAGGCAAAACCTGCCTAAAATGGTGGAAGAAGCAAGTCCAGGATTCCACCAGTTTTGCTTTCATAACTTTTGCTAAGACCGTTTTCCTCCAAGACATTCATGGATCAGAAATCTCTGTTGGAGAACATTCAAAATAACTTCTGTTATTCTGAACCATGCCATGCTGTTCAACACAGAGAAATAAGCAAGGAAGCAATTTCAGCCAAGATTTCTAGTCTTCTGCTTATCTGTAAGAATTCCACTGAACCACGAAGTTCATTCTGCTCCCTCGAAGTGAATAAATCCTGAGACTGGTTAAAACCAGAAGAGACAAAGAAACACTGCTGACCCCATTCTAGATCCTCAAAACTATATTTTCTTATGATACACATTGTTCCTTTCTTGTCAAATAAGAGAAACAAATTATAAGAATGACAAAGAAAGAATGTTTTTCCAGAACTCAATTACATTTCCATGATAGCACACAAAAAATGTTCTCACCATTTTCTTAACAACGTAAGAAATCAGTGGGTCATGGACTTACTGAAAGACCTTGGCCAACAGCTAACTTCTGTGCTTTCAGGATTTCTCAGCTATCAAGTGGGAAAACTAATTGCATCAAATGTTTGCAAAAGAGAATAAAATCTTGGTTGTTTTTATGTGCACATTGGGTGGCTAGCAATTGTGATAATGACAGGAGGAAGGAGCTAGGATTTATCCACTACCTAGGTGCTCTGTGAATCATGCATTGTTCTCTATGAATATTACATTACTCTTACAACAAACCTCTAATGCAGGCGCAGCTACATCCAACTTACAGATTGAGGATCCAAGACTCAGAGAGGCTAGGTGACTCACCTGAGGCCACTTAGCTAGTTGGTATCAGGACTAAAATTCCTGCCCTGGTCCGCGTGGCTCCAGAACTTTTTCTACTACATCCATGTGTTGAGTATGATGACCCTCCCTTCTGAGTCTTCTTAAATAAGATAATTAATCTGACATGTAATACTTTTATTTCCTTTAAACTTTCCTAAAGTCATGGGGTCTTGAAATGGGGAAATACGTTCCAAGATGGCCTGGTCTCTTATCTTCAAATTCGAGTGTAATTAAACCAGTGCAGGCCAAACGCTCATTGTCTACCAAGACCTCATGTCAGAACGATTCAAAAACTTTTCTTAAGTACTTGAACCATGCTTGATTTTTCACATCTTCCTAATAGCTTACCCGAGTGGCACACACTGAGTCCAGGCCCCATGTGACCACTGGAAAGAGTTCATATCCTCCTGTAAATACCCTTTGCCCATGCTGAAGAAGATGGATCTTTTAGTCTTTCTTCCTGTGCTATGTCCTGGGGACTTTATTTTCTTTGGGGGTCTTCTCTTCCCTTCTTGGGCACTCTGCATCATTTCTCATTCAGAAGTTTACCTCATCAAAGAAGAAGCTAATCAAGCCAGCCTTAGAGGCTCCCTCTTTATACATCCTGGGTTCTCACCAACTTTTACAGCAAGAAATGAAGATCAGAAATCAGTGTGGGGATTAACTGTGGGCGCAGGGGTTGGGGGTGGGTTGGGCGGAGGAAGGCAAAAGAGAAAAATCGGGACAAGTGTAATAGAATAAACAATAATAAAAAAGAAAAGACTGTTAATAAAAGCCTTAGTTTTACCATAAAAAAGGAAAGATTGCATTCCTAACAGTTAACATTTACTTTATGACAAACTTTTTCACATACAGTTTTTCTTTAATCTTCACAACAGCCTTGAAAAATAAATACAACGATCTACTTTTACATCAAATGACTGAAGCTTAGGCCATAGATCTTATTCATAAAAGAGTTGAAATGCAATCCCAGTCTGGCATGAGACAAAGCCCTTATTTATGTCCTTCACTGTCCACTCCCCACCCCACCGTAGTGGACACATGGGACCAATTGTCTTGTTTTGCACCTTTGGCCACTGACCTCACTCCAACACAAACCAACTACGTTGAGGAGTCTTGCCATTGGCCACTGAAAAAGTTTGGCTGGGATTTGGATTTTTCACTGCAAATCCATTTTCCCTGCAGGAAATTCAAATATGTGCCCCAGTGGCTGTGACTAAAAGCATCATCTGAGTACAAGGGCATCCTAGTGCAAAGATGTTGCTGATTCATCCCCTCTGCTATCTGCCTGGCCTTGGATTTCTGCACAGTGAATTTCCTCCCTGGCAAACTGGCCTGGACCTGTTCTTTCTCAACTTTGGTTTCAGGTCACTTTTCCAGTCCAGCAAGACCACTTTGAATATAGATCCAATTTTTTGAGGCCTGACACCTTCTCATGAGCATTTCTTCCACCACGTTAATAAACACACTCCCTACTCTGTTATCTAACAATTGTGGACAAAAGTGGGTTGCTTACTTGGCAGCTGCATGAATTTCTTCACTCCTTAGGGAAAACCTGACCTACCAGAGAGGGGACTAGCTCGGAGTTCCAGTCCACTTTATGTGCTGTAGGTAGGATGGGACGGAGGAAACCATGGTGTAGGAGATGGGCTAGAAGGCTACCATCACATGACTTGAAACACAATTCTCAGATACTTCGAAAGGGTTAATGAGCACTCTATCCTCAGGCTGCAGACCCCTCATAAGCCTACTCTTCCTCTGCTGCTGCTACTTCTTTCCAAAGAAAATAGGTTAAGGAATGGTTTACTCACTTACAGGTTCTGGGTCAAATGCTTCTTTGGTCTTGAAGAGCTTAAGAACAACAAACATTTCTTCCCTATATCAAGTAACTGCTGGCCCTCAGCTGAACCCCTGCTTCCATCTGCAGATCCTCAGCCCCTGATCACTGCTGATGTGTGTTCCCTGTATGTTATTTGTTCTTGATGCTATCTTATGGCTTTTCTTTAACCAAAGAAGATGCTCTACAAGCACAAATATCTCCCAGGAAAATGGTCCGTAGCAAGCATTTGTGGGGAATGCTGAGAGCCTTCCGACAAAGAAAAGTTCTTTTCCACATTTTGCACAGTTGAAACCATTTGTTGGAACCTATTAGCACATTCCACTGTCACTGTGAACAGGCTGCTAATATATCTGGATTGTGAGCATGGTAGAAAATGCTATTAAAGTTGCAGTTTTGTCTTGTTCTACCTTGGGAGCAAATTATATAAAGGTGTCTAATTATCCCCAAGGCACCTGGCAGATTGGCTAATGCATGATATGGCTGGGGAGGTGGGGGGTGGGTGCTGCTTTATCCTGATGCCTCTCAGATATCAGCAAGGCACAGGAACTCAGCTTTTCTGGACCCCTCACACGGAGTAGCAGGCCACTAAAGACGTCACTTTTGACAAGTAATTAAGAAGCAGTCATCCAGCAACTGAGGCACGTGCTGCTTCCCCACGAAGCTCTACAGAGGCACAGACGGAGCTGGATCACCTGGCGGAGCAGCTACACCAGGTTTCCTCTGGAAAACAATTTCCCCTTGTGTCATCAAAATAAAAGGTCAATACTAATTTTTATTTATGTAAACCATTAAAGGTAAGTTAGGATAAAGTACTGATGACATAACACATCTATACACACACACACACACACACACACATACACACTACCCACCAATTTTATCCACAGATGCTCCCCCAGGTACCACACTTTCCTTCATGCTTGCAAGGGTATCCTGAGCACAAATACCAGTGGCCAGGTCTGAACCCGGGTAGAGTCAGGCAGAAACCAGTTTCAGTGGTCACTTGAGTAGAGATACACAATTTTATTTCATGGATCCTGCCTCTTTGCTTGCAAGGAAGAAAAACTGATTCAAACTAACTTAAGTAAAAAGGTGACCTTATTTGCTAATTCTATTATCTTCTCCTTGATAACCTGTTTATGTAATCTATAGCTTGTTAGGCCAGGGTCTGTTTGATCTTGTCGGGTGTGCTGGCTTCTCTCCCTTTGCCTCCCCTCCGGAGACTCATTCTCCACCCTGCACGCTCGGTTCCGTGCTCCAGAGGACCCCTGCGGTGGCTTCCTGTTGGGTCAGTGGGAGGTATGATCAGGAGATCGAAGGTGAGAAGAGAGCAAGGCCAGAGTATTTCCTCCTCACTCTCGCCCACCCTTAGCTCCTAGAACCCCTCATTGAAACAATTTTATTTGAACCATCTCAGTTAAATTCTGCTCCTGCCTAATGCAGTGGAACCTCCCAACATCCTACCTTTGATCTATCCCGTCTTTCTTTAACTGAATTGTTTTCTAGTTCTACATCTGCAGATTCAGGCTAATAGACATTCTCTTGCAAACGTATTCTCTCTCTTCCCAATTTGATTATAGTTCAGTTTCTGGTATCTAATCATTATCAGCAGTTGACATCTATTCTTTCACTCATTTGCAAAAGGGTAGCATTTCTTTTTAAAAATATATATATAAATATTTATTCACCTTATTCAGTTTGTTACTACAGTCAAGGCTGCGTTTGGGGTTCTGCAGTATTCTTGAGACTCCAAGCCCCACAAGGCCAAGGTCAGAGTACTTTGCACTCATAACTGTCTCCACATCACCAAGCACAGTGCCTGGCACATGGAAACAGTTAATAAATATGTGTCAAGAGCAAGGAAAAGAAGGAGGGGAAGGATGAGGAGAAAAAGTTTGTTTGTGCCCTTCAATTTCATCTGGTCTAGAAAAACTCACAAAAGTTATAAAAATACTAGTGGTAAGATATAACACTTATTGAGCAACTACTATATTCTTGGATTGCAGTGTATTGTATTATATGATCTCATTTAATCTTGTAACAACCCTATGAGCTAAGTATTATCACTATCTCTATGCAAGTGATAAAGAAAACTGGGCTCCGAGAGGTTAGGGACTTGTTCTTGCTCATCAGCCTAGTATGTGGCAGAACCAATCTAGGTCTGACAGTCTACGAAGTCTGTACACCTAACCAAGTCTGAGTCCGCCCACATGCTTGGCTCTGAGATTCCTTCTGGAGCCTATAATCTACCTCTCCTCCAACTGCTGTGTGGCCCACACTTCAAAACTGGAAGATGTCTCTATGACATCCACTGAATCTCCTCTTCTTCAAGTTAGACACCCCCAGGCCCCCAGGGGTTCCTCACATGGTGTGATTTACAGACTTCTCACCTTTTCCTGGGGTAGATGTGCCCCAAAATTCTTGTTTAGGACCCTCCTAACCTTCTTCCTTTAGCAGTGAGCTCTTCTAGTATCAGTGAGCTTTTTTAAATTGACTCAGAACTGACCACACCAAACAGGCATGGAGCTGCAGCCCTGGACATCCTAACTAGGAGTGATGCACCTTCAGACGGCCACAACAGGTCACAGTATGATTTACAAGAGGGGGGTGTATGGAGACAGGTGTTAAAGGAAGATAAAGCGGGACCTGTTTTCTGGAAGCTGTCTTAAGGCAAGGCTTTTCTCAATTGAGGCAGCTAAGCAAGCTTACAAGCCTAGCATGTGTTCATCCTTAAAGAACAGAAACATTTTCCAGATAAGTGAAAACAAGCACATTTCCAAGGCTGCAAGCTTCCATGTGCATCTGTTTTCTCTCCTTGTATGAAGGCCAAAGGCATTTTCCATGCCCTGAGATGAAGGGCTTGGCTAGGCTGGAGTAGGGAGTTAGCTCCTCTCCCTGAAAGTATATCTCTGGTGATAGAGCTGCTTGTTTGAGGGGTTCTCTTTACCTGAGTTATTAAAATAGGCCAGGAATCCTTAGATTCTGGGTGGGGAGGGAGGCATGGACTCCTTGGCATTCTGGTGAAGCCTGTAAATTCCTTCTGAGAATTGCGTTTCTAGATGAATAACCTAATTACACAGGAAATCAAAAGGAATCAATTACACTGAAATACAATTATAAAAATATTTTCAAATTGTGATATAATAACAATATGTTTCTTTACTGTACATTAAATATTAACATGTACTTCTAATCACTATCATCATTTGAAAATAACAATGGGCACAACTGATATTCTGAGCTCTCTGCAACGCCCTTGATGTGGTGGGGTAATGACTGCTATCAGTGACAAAGTTCTAGAGCCCTTAGTTTACTACCCCTGTTCATAACAGCAAGAAGTGCTTACACTCAGTCAGAGGTCAGTGAAAAGAAAGATGCCCTATTTTCTCATCAAGCCCACAGACCCCTGAGCTGCACGGACCCCAGGATAAGAACTCTCAGTTAGGGAACTGAAATGTTGGAGCCCTCATGGAAAAGACTGTAGAAGAAGCCAACGCATTTCGCAGATGAGCAAAGGTTGTTTTTGAAGGTTTGAGATTTTCAACAGTGTGGTGTACCTTGTAAGTTCTAGTATTTAGTATTTTGGGTTTTATTTATTGAGAAGTCATTGGAGACGGTAAGAGTGAAAATTTAGAGAGAGAGATCTGCTTGGCATATGTTTTGAATTTCATCACTTGTAACTTGAATGTGCACAAAATTAAACAAAAGGTCCAGTCTGCAAAGAGCCTCACTCTTGGACCCCTAGCTAGAGCTTAAATGCTGCAAAGTCTCCTCATCGCAGACCCATAAGTCCAGAAAAGTCTCTCTCATCTTCCCCTAAGAGGACATCCCCACGCATTCAAAGAAGCTCACTTTGTACTTTCAGCTGATGATGAGGGTACTAAGGTGGGGGAACTTTATTTACACTTCAGTAGATTCTTTGGAAGAAAGTAACGCACTCCTCAGTGGAAGATTTTCACTGACACCTTGACTTATCAAGCCCCACCCACCTGTGAAGTCCTGTGTGCCCCTGACAGGGAGACGTCCAGCAGATGTCACTGGACACCACCTCCTTGGGCTCACACCACCTCAGACCTCAGACCCTTTCCTGCCTTGTAGCTCAACTACATCACTGAAGACCCCCAAAACGCAGAAAAACCGAACTGTCTCTACATGTCTTCTCATAGAAGACAATAGAATATGTGAAGATCTGAGAATCTTTTATATCATTTCAGACCTAGAAGTTACCATAGAGATGATCTATCAGAGCGACTGATGGTTATTTGGGCAGGACAATTCTTTGTGCAGACATTTGAGCCCACTACACTCAATGCCTGAAGCCCCCACCTCAGGTCTTTGTGACAGTCACAAGTACCTCCCCATTTGACAAATTCTCCCTAGGGGTAGACATACAGCCCCTGGCTGTGGTCGACAACCACTGGAAAGAAGCACAGAAAGGTTCATCAGTTCCCCCAACACCTGGGGATGACCAACTTAGTGATTTTTATCTCTAAAAATGATTTGAATGTGTTGAATGGCTTGTTTTGATTTGGGCATAATTCTTCTTACCTCCATTTTACACATGAGGAAATGTGTCACACGGCTAGAAAGTAGGGGAGATCAGAACTGGCGTGAGAGCACAAGTCCCACCATGCTACCCCCTCTGCCGCTCAATAAAGACTGCTGGGCATTGGGCAACCATGGGTACCACATGCCAGGCCCTGGTGCTGCCCTGACACTCTGAGTCTGACAGATGTCATCATCCCTACAGGTGCTGCAAGGAGCAGCCACATGTTTCTACGCTTTCATTGGTTTTGACATCATCGCCACCACTGGAGAGGAGGCCAAAAATCCCAACACGTCCATCCCCTATGCTATCACCGCCTCCCTGGTCATCTGCCTGACAGCATATGTATCTGTAAGTGCCAGATGCTTTCAAGACCCTCCTGCTGGCCTTTTCATGTTTGACCTTAGGATGTGGCTCTGGGACTGGGGTCGCTTCTGTCAGGAAATGATCCTTTCCTTGTGCCCTTAGCATTTGTATGCTTGTGTCCGTGCTCTGTATATGCTCACCTACCAATGACAAGATGAAAATCATGACTCCAAACTGGAGATGGGAGAAGCCCCAGGCCCTCACTTCAGCCACGGCCTCTGATTCTCTGTCCCCAACTGCCCCACATCAGGGCTCTTGGTATCCGCTGCTGCCCGGGACGGTGTGCCTGGAGTGGGCTGCCGTCCAAGGAGCTCAGATCATAGGCTGGCAGTAACGGGTGGGTGTGCAAGCAGAGGCATTGTGGGCCTCTGTGCACCCTCCTCAATGCCCTTCTGTCTTCTGGGAGCTTCCCAGCAGTGGAGATGCGAGGCTCCCCCAGAGTCGAGAGAGAGAGTACATCGTCCTCTGGAGACGCTCTTCCCCTTAAGCCCCAGGGAGAAGTGCAATTTCTTCCTGCTGCGCTTCTTTTTACTAGAGCTCAAGCTCTCCCCTTAGGGTTTCCCTGTCAAGCGTGGTCCTCAGAATGAAGCCTTCCACGTTGTGTTCTCAGGATCACTCCCTGAGATGCCCCTCACACTTTTGATGTGTCATCTCTCAGCTCCCACCCTAGGATTTCTATCACAGATAGTTCAGCCGCATCCAAGATCCCCATCTCAGCCCTGGCAATGGAGAGAACCAGCTGACAAGCCAACAGGTGTTTGGTTACTCCCAGGCCCTGAGGGGCCCACTCACTTCAGTCACCACAATTAGAAGTCAACAGCTGGGGTACGCCCTGTACGCCCTGCGGCTCCTGCTGACAGAGCTGGTAAAATGCACCTCTTGCCCTCCCCCAGGAAAAGGAAAATTTTAGCAACCACCTAAAGAAGCCAGAGCAATTGATCATTAAAGCAAGCCGCAAAACAGGATTGTCTTAGAAACCAAAGGAAAACACAAGAGCAGCTTTGGATGTGGTTTATGGAAATTCAGCTGCCCACTCAAACGTTCGTGGATAGGCCCAAACTTACCACCTCTCACTATGCACACACATTACAAGTGGCTTCTTGTATATCTTCTCTGTATCCTGATTATCCCTGCAGACAGTGTTCAGGGAGGGGTGGTGCTGTGGGGGGAGCAGCACAGACACACTCGGCACTGCATGTCCCCTTCTATTCCTTCCTCACACCTCCCCCTCCTCCAGGGGTCGACCCGTGCAGCACACACAATAAAGTTAATAACCATAGTTCCTCCCTTAGGACAGCACTTTATAGACTACAGAGTACTTCCCTGCACCCACCAACTCTTCGCCTATCCTCATCTAATGTGGGCAGGAGACTCAACACAAATTGCTGTAAGATCAACCCCACTCTCCTCCAGCCCACCCCACCCCACTCCCAAAAGGGACATTGCAAGTGGTGACATTGCTGGGAAATATTTGTTTAGAGTGCAGGGGTCTTCACCATGCTCAGAAGCTGCTTGGTCCTGTGCTGGTCAGCAGGCTGCCATTCCACCACCAGGAGAGGAGCTGAACTGCTGGGCTGTGGTGGTCCACCCTGCTGTCCTGCCTAGTGGCCCACGGCTTCCCCACAGGATCTTAGCTCCTGAGGAACAGGCAAAGGAATGATCTAGAAGTGCACCACTCTCTCCCTTCAGGCTCTGAACTCCCTTCTCGATGCCGGCATTGGCCTTTGCAGACCAGGGGGAGCTGGACCATATAACTGGTGGCTCCATTTCCTGCAGCCAATTCTGAGGGGAAGGAGGAGACAAGTCCTGGTTAAGTGATCCCAGATTAAGCAAAGCCATGGTGGTCTTACAGCCCAAACAGGACTGGGTTCCACCCAGTGACATAATTTATTTGCTGACCTGCCTAGCTCCTGAGACTGAGCTACAGAGAAGAAATGGAAACAGGAGTCCTCATCTGGGTCTCATCAGCTCGTTGGCTATGGATCTCCTACACATCCGTCTTTGGGGTTTTTATCTCTGGTCTTTGGGGTAATGAGGAGTACTATTAAGACTTTGTAGGACTGTTAAAGTATAAAAGAAAGGACAGTCATGTCCATGTTGGCAGGGTGCTCACAGTCACTGCCAGACCCGGGTCCTCCCACCTGGTAATGTCTGCCCTTCATTGAACTGTCAGTCTAGCTCCACTTTCATGCAGCTAAAATCCCTGCAGACTTAGTCCTCAGATGCGGAATGCCCTCTGACCGATACTGGAGACTGTCTGGTCTAGCCCACTAAATCCATATGTGGGGAGAAAAATACTAAGACTGAGAACTCCAGAGGCCAAGTGATTGGTCTAAAGTGAAGGTACATGCCAAGAAGTGGCAGATCCAAACTGCACGCAGGCCTCTGACCCCACACCCTGGGCCCTTGCTCTCCTGCAGGACATTCACCCATGCTGTCCATGTCCACCACCTCCAGCCACATTTTCTCTTGTTTTAACAGGTGAGCATGATCCTAACTCTGATGGTGCCATATTATGACATTGACACGGAATCCCCGCTCATGGAGATGTTTGTGGCCCATGGGTTCTATGCTGCAAAATTCGTAGTGGCCATTGGGTCAGTGGCAGGACTGACTGTCAGCTTGCTGGGTTCCCTCTTCCCAATGCCAAGGGTCATTTATGCCATGGCTGGCGATGGGCTCCTTTTCAGGTAAGGGTTACATTCTATGGAACTGATTCTGTTCTGCCACACCTGCACAGGGAGAACATCACCTGCTGTTAGCCTGACTGCAATTTTGATGTCGATGCCTGTCACCTAGACTGTGGAATTTGTCATACATCCTGACATAGATTTTGAGTTGAAAGAGATTAGTCCCTGAAACAGCCCCTCAGTTTGACTCTGGGTACCTCCATCTAGCACAAACTGATCTGTTCCTCTAACCACCCCCTCTCCCATTTGACATCGTATATTCCTTTGTAAAGATGAGTGGGTGCTAAATTGCAATACCAAGAGGCCTGCAGAACAAAGAACCCACCCTGGGGACATCTTAGGCCTGCCCTCAAACTGAGGCCTGGCCCCTGGCCCTCTCCACACAGCCCCTCTGAAATTGAAACAGTTCAAAGTTATAGTCAAAGAAAGAATAATAAATATGCTCTGAATAGGACCTAATAATAGTACCAACAAGAGCTACCCATTGACTATTTGTATATCCCAGGTGCTTTGTACACAGTATCCTATTTAGTCATCACAATAACTCTATTTGGCAGATGAGTGTAAAAAAGAAAAAACCTTGCCCCAGATCCCTCAGTTTCTGAGTAGAGGGACCGATATTTGAACCCAGGATTGTCTGACTCCAAAAACCAGACTTTCAACCACACCAGTCTAGTGACAGTTCCAGACCCTTATCTTGACCGTGAAACGGCCTATCTGGCCACAGTACAGAGTGGTGTGGCCCCATCTGGTGGTTCTCAGTGCCCACCATATGAGGGCTTATGGGGAAGACATTCTCCCAGTGCACAAAGGAAAAAGTGCACCCCGGAGAGCACAGAGCTCTCAGGGGTGCAGAGGGATCCGGCCCAGGGACTTTATCTCTGTCATCGTCCGTCATCTCGTGCTCCAGTTCCTCAACCGCCCCCTGAAGCCATCGCCAGGCCCCAGTGGCATTTGAGGAACTGGACAGATCAGAAGAATCTGACTGTGGTGGGGATGTGACAACTTCACATCCCTGAAAGGTTTTTCTGCTGTCGAAGAAAACTAAGAGGAAAGATGCTGAGGCTCCAAGCACAGTTTATGGTCTTGTGAGAATCCTGAAAATAAGGGCGGGATGGAAGGGGAGGGAGCAGGAGAGGTCAGGAACAAAGAGAGCAGGAGCCCACGAACAGCCCACAGGAACTGCCAAGGAAGCAGCTGCCGTTCAATTGCCCTCATTGATCTTCTCCAGTCGGTAACTGGCTGAATTTAGGCTGCGTTAATTACTGTGCTATTTTACCGGCGAAATCCCTGTACTTTTGATGTAGAGCAGTGCTTCTCAAGCTTTGGCATAAATCAGACTCTGGAGGTTTTTAAAAATGCAGTTTGTTGAACCCCACTCCCAGAGATTCTGATGTAGTGGCCCTCAGGTGAAAGCTGGAATTATATATTTATCACAAGCTCCGAGGCAATGCCAGTGCTGCTGATGCACAGGCCACACTTGGGGGTAACAAATGTCTAGAGGACCCCAAGAAGGTGTATGACTTCTCCAGCTAGCACTTCCTCTCAGCAAAGCCTGAGTTTCCACTTAGGTTTCTGAAATACCCCCTAGATTCAATCAGCCCTTCACATAACATAACAATACGTTACATCACACAATTGAGTAAGAACTTTAATAACAAGTGTGTCTCAAAAACCAAGGAATTAAAAGTGAATTCTTTTTAAATTGTATTCCAGGAACCAAATCCTGGGGTAGGAATGTCAGCTTTATTTAAAGCAGTGAACCCAGAAGTCAACTGGAGGGGTGAGGCTGGGAGGAATTAAGCTGTGTGGGAGCTTAAATAAAGCCATCGCCATCGGCAGTCCACACTAACCCTGTGCTTCGCTCACCCTCTAGGTTTCTGGCTCATGTGAGCTCCTACACAGAGACACCAGTCGTGGCCTGCGTCGTGTCGGGGTTCCTGGCGGCTCTCCTGTCTCTATTAGTCAGCCTCAGAGACCTGATAGAGATGATGTCCATTGGCACACTTCTCGCCTACACCTTGGTCTCTGTCTGCGTCTTGCTCCTTCGCTACCAACCAGAGAGTGACATTGATGGTTTTGTGAAGTTCTTGTCTGAGGAGCACACAAAGAAGAAGGAGGGCATCCTGGCTGACTGTGAGAAGGAAGTATGTTCTCCTGTGAGTGAAGGGGAAGAGTTTTCTGGCCCTGCTACCAACACATGTGGGGCCAAGAACTTACCGTCATTGGGAGACAATGAGATGCTCATAGGGAAATCAGACAAGTCAGCCTACAATGTCAACCACCCCAACTATGGCACTGTGGACATGACCACAGGCATAGAAGCTGATGAATCTGAAAATATTTATCTCATCAAGTTAAAAAAGCTGATCGGGCCCCGTTACTACACCATGAGGATCCGGTTGGGCCTTCCAGGCAAAATGGACCGGCCCACAGCAGCTACAGGGCACACGGTGACCATCTGTGTGCTCCTGCTCTTCATCCTCATGTTCATCTTCTGCTCCTTCATCATCTTTGGTTCTGACTACATCTCAGAGCAGAGCTGGTGGGCCATCCTTCTGGTTGTTCTAATGGTGCTGCTGATCAGTGCCCTGGTGTTTGTGATCCTGCAGCAGCCAGAGAACCCCAAGAAGCTGCCCTACATGGCCCCCTGCCTCCCTTTTGTGCCCGCCTTTGCCATGCTGGTGAACATCTATCTCATGCTAAAGCTCTCCACCATCACATGGATCCGGTTTGCCGTCTGGTGCTTTGTGGGTAAGCAACTTCTTTTGGAGCCTTGAGAGTTCCCTTTTAAGGCATTGAACAGGCTTATCCCAAAATTACCTTCTTGCTGGACCAGGCATCAGTATTCCAGGAGAAATCTGGCTGGTGCTATGGCTCTATGGACCCTTGCTTTCTGCATTAGAGGCAAGAAAGGCAGTTTTACTCTTTCTGCTTATTATGGTCTTGATCGTTGGTTCTGAAGAATGATGCTGATCAATCCATCACTTCATTGAATGTTAACACTGGACATTCTATTCTTCTTATGGATAAATAATACCATAAAAATCCACTTTAAATGAATCCATATTTTAAAAAAGGGGAAGTAACATAGTAAAAGTGAGGGTAGGAAAAGTTGATTGACATATGTTAAAAACTAAAAATTATGAAAAAATTTATTTTACATTTGAAAAAAATAAATTAAAATAGTAACCACACCATAATTTTCAATGGGCAAAGTATAAATTAAGTGTGGATTTTTGGGCATCATTTTTTCCTGACAAAATTGCATTATGGTGCCATTTAACATCCCTCACTTCATATTGACTTTCATAAACTCCTCAGGAGTTTTTCATTTTTTCCCAAGGTCCTTTCTTCATCCTTTGATATTCCAATCAAATATTCCTTGGGAAGCACCCATCACACCATCATCCTTCTTCTGCTGGTAACTGATAGGACTCTGGCAGGTCCTCAGCTGTGCACAGCTTTGGGTGTGAATTACAGTTACTCTCTCTAAACTCACTTTCATTGCCTTCAAGAAGATCTATATTTTTCCCAAGATTTCTAATTTTTCTTGTGACTTATTTATATTATTTATATCATATCTATTTTAACAATCACTGGTGTTTATGAGATGGCTGGGGGTTGGTGCTAGCGGTAACTTGCAAGGGATGTTTAAGTAAAGCCTATTTTAAAGTTCTTCAGTCACTATTTTTATGTTTGTTATATAACTTGGTAACCATAGGGTCTCTGGTAACAAAT
>PVKM010017686.1:0-25684 GCA_004027735.1 Carollia perspicillata
CCAACGCCGAAGGCCCCGGTTCATTTCTGCTCTAGATGGTAGTAGAGGATCTGTACGAATGACTCGCAGCAGCGTTTCCATTGGCCTCGACATGCCCCTCGCCTGATGAGCTTGAGAGTCGCTCTTCTGAATGCCAGAGCCTCGTGGCACAGAGACGTTTTCTAATTCTGCGTTCAGAATCTTCCTTCTTACGCGGTCACAGGAAATAGGGGAGTTTGGTCTACAAGAGAACTCTTGGGCTGTCAGACTAACTGGCCGATTCACTTACCCAATATAACACCGGGGGAAGACTCCGTTCTAGAGTGTTTAAAACCCACCAACTCCGTATTCATTTCCTAAGCGTGGGCAGAGCTAAGCAAAGCGACAGTCACGTGCATGGGCGCGGTGCCTCTCACAAGGTTTGGCACGCAGTGGAAGCCCAATAAACACGCATTTGGTGGGATGACCAAGCCAGGAATTTTCCCTGGTGACACAGGCATAATCTGACCCCGCCAAAGACTAGAGGGCAAGGAAAGGGGAACGGATGAAGTCGGGCGCGCTCTCTCTGTGATACTGTGCCAAGTCCGATCACGGCGTCTTCTCGCGCCCCTGGTGCTCAGCCACGGCATCCCTGCAGTTGACGGCAACACCGTTTGACTTCGGAGTCTTGCAGGTCAGATCTCTGGGGCCATTCTCCACCTTTTCTTCCGCACCACAACTATGCAATTAACCACTATGACTTAGTGACTGTTTCTTCATAATTCTCAAACATCTCTGCCTTCATGTCCTAGAAGTACATCTTAAACGCCATCAATCCCGTGTCCTTAACAGGACTGAGCCTAATGCGCACCATGAGGCTCCACTACTGATAAAGACCTTTGAAAGTTGTTAAGCTCCTGTGGCAGGATCTAATAATCAACCCAGTTTAAATAGAACTGTTTTGGTACCTAACCTCTTCTATGATAATGCAGGTAAAGTCTACCGGTATTTGTTTAAATCAGCAGAAGTATAGGCTCATGGATCTGACTTATTAAGTAATTATTGATCAGTTACCATATGCCAAATGAGAAGTTGACACTTACGTTTCTTGCTAATACAACATACCAGCCTTATCATCTTCTCTCATAAAGTTTTGTTCCTCTGAGGTAGAGGTCACCAAATGATAGCCCAACACCTGTTGTTATAAATAAGGTTTTACTGAAACACAGCCCCTCCCACTTCTTTACAAATTATCTGTGGCAGCTTTCTTAGTACAAGGACAGAA
Source organism: Carollia perspicillata (assembly GCA_004027735.1). NCBI lineage: Eukaryota > Metazoa > Chordata > Mammalia > Chiroptera > Phyllostomidae > Carollia > Carollia perspicillata. The sequence continues at coordinate 1,244 of PVKM010017686.1, forward strand.
TCGAGCAGTTGTCACAGACACCACATGGCCAGCGGCGGCTAAAATACTTAATAGCTGGCCCTTTGGAGATAAAGTTCGCCAACTCGCCAACTACAATATTGCTTTCCAGTGGCCCTTCTTTAACTGTAATCGAGAGACTAGACGCTTCTGTGCCCAAGTGGGCTACTGACTTAACTCTGGAGACACGGCCACTGAATCTCTCCAACAAATATTTCCAGCATTTCCAGAATGGGCCAGCTGCCACCCACCTCACCTCTTACTTGTGCAGGTGGAGTTCTGCAACGTGCAGCAGAACATCAGCGGAGAGCTCTCCAGAAAGCAGGCGGCCGGAAAGCACTGGCCGCCCCTACGACGAGCAAGAGGTGATCGCTCGGCTGTGTGTTCCTGATGGAAGCTCCGTGGCCACGGGGGAACCGTGGTCTTCTTCTTTCCATTTGGTTCCAAAGCCCCAAACCATTTCACTCCAGTTCTCCTTCCCCATTTAAAAGTCCCTTGTCCCTTCCTTCATGTCATTAAATCCTTTTTCGCTGTCTGAAGGGCTTCCTCAGTATCCTGTCAAGGCCCGACTGAGGCCAGAAGGTAGTTTTTCTTCCCAAACATCCTTGATGCTGAACTTCGTGAGCTTTAAAGAGTAACTCCCATGTTATTACCCTAAAGATACCATCCAGAGATACACTTTTTTGGCAATTCTACTTCCTGTAGCATCCGCAGGCTTGATTCAAACCCATGCTCCCTAATCCAAGAAATACTCTTTGGGCACAAACTTGAAACTTTAAAAAACTGTTTGATTCGTGACTTTTATAAGGGAATAATTCGTTCCCAATCTCTGGTCAATTGGAAGCACAAGCTTCCTGTTACTGTGGCGTAAATGAGCAAATCGGCCATAGTCGCTGGCTGCACCATGACATTCACTCACGTCACACCCGATGACTGCTCAGAAGTGCAACAGGTCATCGGCGTGCTGACGTAGGTCCTTCCAACTCCAGTCCCCATTCCAAGAAAATCGACTGGCAACTATCCACAGACAAGTCACCACTGCAGAAATCCCGGTGCCTGGGGGTGAGGCTGAAGCGCTTCTCTGACACACAGACTGAAGACTCCATTAGAAGGAAAAGGAATGGCCACCTCTGGGTACCTCGCCCCTCCTCCAGGCTGACACAGCCCAGCATCCACAGTGACCCCAGGGCCTATGGACTCTCCAGGGGAGAAGTGAGCCCAGGGTTGAGAGCCAGCTCACCCAAAGTTGCAGGATGCTTCCTGACAAGCCCGCTCAGAGCTTGCCCCACAGGGACCACTGGGTATCAGACAGAGAGAGAGAAAGGGGGGGATTCGAACCTTGGCAGGGCATGTTCCTGCTTGCAGGGGACCTCAGCAGAGGCTCCAGTACTCACCTGCAGAGTGGAGCCAGGGGCCTGGTCTGGCCAGAGAGGTCGGTTGGCAGATCTGCCTGATTGGATTCCCAGTCAGTGAGCCATACTACTACCCCACTGAGGCAGGGAAGCAAATTCATGGCCACCCAAACCACTGAGCACGGCTTCAGGTCCCAGCCAGCCGGGACACTTGGCCGGAGAGCCCAGATAACCAAGAAACCCACCAGCCCCATTTGGGCAGAGTCAAGCCAGCAGCCCCATACAACCACTGAGCATAGCGCCTGGCCCCGCACAAACCACAACCCTGGGAAACTGGTTACTTAAATGCACAGACGCCAATGTAAGGAATCCAAGAATCTTGAGGAATCAGGAAAACGATACCACCAAGAGAAAACAATAAAGCTCTAAAAACTACCCTAAATAGATAGAGACCTGTGAACTAACAAAGAATTCAGAATAATTCTCCTGAAGTAGATTAGTAAACAACACGAATATACAAAGAAACTAAACAAAGCTAGGAAAATAATACACAAATAAAATAAGAAGATGAATCAATGAAAGAAATAGAAACCATCAGAAAAAAAAAAGAAAAACAGCCCTGGCCAGTGTGGCACAGTTGGTTGGACCGTCATCCCGTAACCTAAGGGCTGCAGGTTTGATTCCCAGTCAGGGCACATACCTAGGTTGCAGATTCCATCCCCCGGTCCGGGTGCATACGATCCCCAGTCCGGGTGTGTACGGGAGGCAACCAATCGATGCTTCTGTCTCGCATCGATGTTTCTCTCTCTCCCTTCCTTTGTCCCTTCTTCTCTCTCTAAAAGCAATGAAAAAATGTCCTCAGGTGAAGATTTAAAGTTTTTTTTTAAAAACCCAGAAATTCTAAAGCCGAAGAATACAATACCTCCACTGAAGAACTCAAAAGAGAGTTTCAACAGTAGAGTCAACCAAGCACAGGAGAGAATCACTAGAGCAGAAGAGAAATTATTTGAAATTATTTTACCCTAAGGAACAAAAAAGGACATGAGAGTGGGGAAAATCTATGGGAGTTGGGGACATCCATAAAAACAAACAGTATATGCATATGGGATTCCCAGGAGAAGAGAAAGGGAGAGAGAATGGAAGTCTATTTGGAGCAGTAATGGCTGAAAACCTCTCAAGTTTGGGACAAGAAATGGGTTTCCAGATGATTGAGGCTAACAGGATCCCAAATAGGTTGAACGAAAAAAAGGGCCACACCAAGACACATTATAACTCAATTGTCAAAAGTCAAAGACAAAGAAGGAACTTTGAAAGCTGCAGAAGGGAAGAAACAAATTACATGCTAGGGAACCCCCACAAGATGGGTGAATTTTTCAACAGAATAGGAGACAGTGAGGTGTTATATTCAACATTTTGAGGAAAAAAATGTCAACCAAGACTACTATAGCCAGTAAAGCTGTCTGTCACAAACGAAAAGAGAGATCAAGATATTCATAAACCGATAAATCTGTGGGAGTTCATCACCAGGAGAACTGCCTTACAAGTTATGCTAAAGAACATTGTTCAAGCTGAAATTTGAAAATGCTAATTAACATTATAAAAACATATGAATGTGTTAAAAATCACTGTTAATGGTAAATATGTGGTCAAATCTAATTCTCTAATATTGTAATGGTGGTGCATCATTAGTCAGAACTAATCAACAAATCCAGTAAAGCTGTAGGCTACAAAGTCAACATACATGTGCCTCTGTACACTAACAATGAACTATCTGGGAAAAAATAGAAAACAATCCCACTTAAAAATTGCATCAGAAAGCACTCTTAGGAATAGATTTAACCAAGAAGGTAAAAAATTTCTACACTGACAACTACAACACATTGATAAAAGAAATTAAAGAAAACACAAATAAATAAAAGGATACCCTATCCACAAATAAATATCCATGGAAGAATTAATCTTATTAACTGTCTATACCAAATCAATCCTCAGATTCAATGCAATTTCTATCAAAATTCCAACAGCATTTTTCACAAAAATAAAAAAATCCTAAAGTTTGTATGAAACCACAAAATACTCTGAATAACCAAAGTAATCCTAAGAAAGAATAAAGATGGAGGCATTACACTTCCCGATCTCAAACTATATTACAAAGCTATGGTAATCCAAGACCCCATTGCCTTGGCTGGTGTGGCTTAGTGGATTGAGCACCGGCCTGTGAAGCAAGAAGTTGCCAGTTTGATTCCCAGTCAGGGCACATGCCTAGGTTGCAGGCCAATTCCCCAAAAAGGGGCGCATGAGAAGCAACCACACATGGATGTTTCTCTCCCTCTCTTTCTCACTCTCTTCCTATCTCTAAAAAATAAATAAAATCTTTAAAAATAAATAAATAAAATCTTTCTTAAAAAAAAAAGACTCCTGTAATAAATCCATGCACAATCAATTAATATTTGACAAGAGAGCCAAGACTACTCAATGAGGAAAGATAGTCTCCAATAAATGGTGTTGGGAAAACTAGATATTACACACAAATAAAAGTAAACTGGACTCCTATCCTACACTACTCATAAAAGCTAACTAAAAAATGGATTAAAGCCCTGGCTGGTGTAGCTCAGTGGATTGAGCATGGGCCTGTAAAGCAAAGGGTCGCTGGTTCAATTCCCAGTCATGGCACATACCTGGGTTGCAGGCCAGGTCCCCAGTAGGGGACACATGAGAGGCAACCATGCACTGATGTTTCTCTCCCACTCTTTCTCCTTCCCACCCCAACTCTCTAAAAATAAATAAATAAATGAAATATGTTTTAAAAATGTATTAAAGATGCAAATGTCTGAAACCATAAAATTCCTAGAAAAAAATATTGGGAAAAAGTTCCTTGAAAATGTTATTGACAATGATTTTTTTAGCTATGATACCAAAAGCACAAGCAACAAATGCAAAAATCAGTAAGGGGGACTACATCAAACTAAAAGTTTCTTCACCGCAAAAGAAGTAATCGATACAATGAAAAGGCAACCTATGAAATGTAAGAAAATATTTGTAAACCACATATCTGTTAACGGGCTAATATCCAAAATACATCAAAGGATCTTATACAACTCAATAGCAGATAACAACAATTATCCAATTAAAAATGAGCAATGAATGTGAATGAACATTTTTCCAAAGAAGATATTCAAATGGCCAACAGGTATATGAAAAAGTCACTAATCATCAGTGAAATGCAAATCAAAACAACACATCCATTAGGATGTCTTATCATCAAAAAGACAAGAGAGCACAAGTACTGGCGAGGGTGTGGAGAAAAGGGAACCCCTGTGCACTGCTGATGAGAATGTAAATCGGTACAGCCACTATGGAAAACAGGTGGAGGTTTCTTTCAAAATTAAAACTAGAACTACCATGGGATCCTGCAATCCCACTTCTGGGTACCTGCCCAGAGGACAGGAAACCACCACCTTGACATGTCTGCACCCCATCTTCATAGCAGCATTGTTTACATATGGCCAAGACGAGAAAGAAGACCTAATTGTCCACCTACCGTTGAACAGATGGAGAAGTGGTGGTATGTGTACATGGCAAAATATTATTTGGCCATAAGAAAGGACGAAAGGCTGCCATTGATGGCGACATGGAAAAACTGAGTGAAGTAAGTCAGAAAGGAAGAGACAAAGACTGTATGTCACTTACATATGGAATCTAAAGAAAAGAAATTAACTCAGAGAAACAGAAAGTAGATTGGTATCTGCCAGGGGGAGGGGGAGGGGGAGGGGGTTGGAAATGGGGGGAGGTGCTCAGAGGGCGCACATTTCCAGTTGTAAGTTCTGGGGTGTGATGTACAGAATGGTGGCTATATACTGTATACCTGAAAGTTGCTAAAAGAGTAGATCTTAACAGTTCAACGTAAGAGCCCTGGCTGGTGTGGCTCAGTCGGTTGGAGCACTGTTCACACTTCAAAAGCCTGTGGGTCTGATCCCCAATGGGGATCTCCAATTGATTGGAGAAACCACCAATCAATGTTTCTCTCTCGCATCGATGTGTCTCTTTCTTCCCCTCCCTCTCTCTCTCTCTAAAAGTGATAAAAAAAATAGGTTCTTGGGTGAGGATTAAAGAAAATTAATACACAGGAAAATTGGAACTATCTGTCTGAGGTGATGGATGTCTTAACTAATCTTATTGGGCTAATCATTTTACAATATATACATACGGCACATCATTACGTAGTACACCTTAAACTTACACCAAGTTGTGTCAACGGCATCTCAATACACCCTGAGAAAGACAGGCGTGCGGAGTGGAGCGGAGAAGAGGGGAGAAACCAACCACAGCCTGGACTCAGAGGCCAGGTCGGCCTCCCTTTGGTACACCAGGTACCCTGGGCCAGATGCCGTGTGGCATGCGCTTCCCATCTCCACAACTTTTTACAGTTAGAAAGATGAGAAAAAATAACTAGACACGAGTTCTGGCGACAACTTTCTAAAAAGCCACTGTAATCTGCCAACAGGAAGTGATAATAATTTAAACACGAAAGACGCAGTGGAGGGTATGTTTACACTACTTTAGGAGGAGCTGCACATCCAATGTAGACACAGTTTATGTTTCGCCATCTTGTGTTTACATAATGCCATGTTATAGACTTTTAAACCTTGTAATAAAACTTTTTAAAGATTTTATTTATTTACTTATTCATTCATTCACTCATTCATTCATTCGTTAGCGAGAGGGAGAGCAACACTGGTTGGCTGCCTCATGCAGGCCCCCAACCCCAGACCTGGCCCGCAGCCCAGGCATGCGCGGACGAGGGATCACACCGGCGACCTTTCTCAGCTTATGGGAGGATGCCCGACCCACTGAGCCACACGTCAGGGCTAGACTCTTCCACCTTTTGGGAGTGTGACCAACCACACACAAAGAATGGTGGTCTCCACTGACAGAGGAGAAGAGCCATTGGCACCGTCACTTGGGTGAGACTTGGCCCACCCTGTCCAGAGCCCCCGAGTCTAAAGACACAGCTGGCACTTCCTTACAAGTGAAATCAGACTAAAGACCATGGAGGCAGCTGTGTGTATGGGGACGTGAAACAGTTGTGCAATGTGAAGTGCCCAGTCGGCATTCGTCCAACGTTTACTGTACACAAGCAGCGTTCCACTAGTTGAGCAAAGTACGAAGTACCTGAAGTACCAAGACAGCGTCTGACTCCTGAGAGCCAACAATCTAAAAAGCGAGGTCAACATGTAAACGCGTTAGACGATGTCATGGAGGAAGAGTGGAGGTTATGCCAGGAGGGAGGGTGAGGAAGGCACTTACCCCTTTGCTTTGGGTAATGAAATGTAATACAGGAGAAGATGGGTTTATGGTGAGCTACAGTTTCCCAACGTGCGTTCCCCAGGGCACCAATCTGGTGAACTTGGAGAAGGGAGATGGGGGGATGGGTCCATGATTAAACACCACATATTCTAGTCCTGTTGGGATTCACTACGAACATTAGCAAATTAGCAGCTTGGAGAAGTCCACCACTAAAAACAAAACAACCTAACTCACACTTCCCATTTTTAATAAACCAGGGAACCCTTTCACAGCACAGCACCAATAAAAAATCTTGGGGACAAATTTTGGGAAAGTAGGTCGCATGACCTCAGTGGTACCAAGGAGCCGCTCCCATTGCAGGAGAGGAGGCTCCCAAAGCCGGGAGAGTCCCTCCGGGCTTGGCCCCCATTGGGCAGGTTTGCTCAGCCGCATGCCATTGCAACGGCTGCTGACCGAAAGCATACAGGCATCCGCCACACGAGATCACGGAAGAAGGGAAACGCACACCTACAGACGACTCCTGAATTCTTACTTCGAGCATAAGTGTTGTTCTTCTGAAACGTTAACTCTCCCCAGAGATAAAATTTAAGAGATGCAGGCGCTGGAGCCCAAGTCTGGCTTACAGCTGTGCCAGGGTCCCATGCCAGCGGCTGGACCTGCCCCACAGTGTGGCGGAGAAGAGCTGGTCTCAAGAAACGGAAACAGCCGGGCCCGTCTCACCGAAGACTCACGCGTCCCAGTTGGTCCGGTTCCTCACATCGCGCCAAGGCGCCTGCGTTCCAACACAACACCTTCACTGCCTTTCGCTCTTTACTGTACTTACTAAGTTATTTACTATATAGTTATAATTTTATTATGAAACCCTGGTACAGAGGTTAAATGAACCTCTGTTCACTTAATTAACATTTATTTTTAAATGTTCAGATACCGTACTAGATAGCAACGAAGCCACAGATTATTAGTAAAACCTCATGGCCACCAAAGAACCCTTTTTTACCCATAGGTAAAGAAGATTCTGCAGAAAGAGACCAACTGCTTGAACGATCCGATTCCTCACTGGTTTTAGGGCAAGTGATGCCAGGGGAGTGTCCCCATCGATCTGTCCCCTCTCTGGCCCCATCTGGTCCCCTTCACTGACGCTGGAAAATAGCCACTCCCTACAGAGGCCAGCCTGCTCAGAGGTCCCTGTGTGCACCTCGTTCACAAGGGGGATGGAAGGCCGCAGCTTCTGCACTGCGGGCTGGTTTTATTCTCGCATGCCGTTCATACGCCACCTCCTGGTACGCGCATACAAATGCAAAACGACTTCAGTCGAGTCTCAGATGAACAAAGCAACGTCTTCAAAATTCACCTACATCACAAGGAGTGAGTCTCTCACCCCAGAGGCCTCTGCGGAGGCCTGCTGTTGTTGACTGGCACACCTCCTGGAAGACGGCTGTTTGTGCGAAGGCGTGTGCCCAACTCTAACGAGTGTGTGACCGCAGAGGATAACAGCCCACTCTGGAACGAAAGGGTTGGACTGAGTAATTTCTCAAGGTTTCCCTAGTTCTAAAGATCCTTAGCTTTCACTCTTTATCGTGTCAAGGAATCGATGGAGCTGTGGAGTTGTTTCAAAATGATTCATGGTAAAATTACGGCGATCTGGTAACTCCCCTCACTCGCCACGTTCCTATCTGCTAGGCTTCCCTTGCAAACCGTGAGCACACAACCGCCACAGTCCTGACCTCTCGTTTTCCTTGCCGATTTCTAGCCTAGGAAGCAAGTCGCTTGCACAGCCGGATGTACCTCGGCGCACGGAATGCAGCCCTGCAGTGTCAGACACGTTTTCCACACACTGGACCACGCCTTCGAAAGCCCACGGTACAAACCTGCCACTCAGCCCTTCACAAGTGGCCCTTCACGTGCCGTCCCAGGCGGCACTCAAGGGAGAGCATCTCAGAAGCCTGCTGAAAATGCACATTCCTGTGCTCCAGAGTCTGCACTTTTAACACATTCTTACACCACCGAAGTTTTAGCAATATGACCTAACGAAAAGATGTAAATCTGGGCTAGAAATTGGTTTTGAAAACAACTATTGGAAAATAGGGCACAGCTCTCAATGTTAATTTGGGGGTTTTAGCTCATTTATTAAATTTGAGGTTTGGGAAGTTTAACTAAAATACTGCACCTTCAGAATTTTCCAATAAGCTCTAGAGTGATACAGCAAGCGACATAAGAATGTGGCAAAGTACAGTGCGTTCTTTAAAAATGTACTCTAATCCCTAAACCTAATACATCAAAACTGCCGTAAGCAAATCACACGAGTACTTCCTAGGGCCCAGATGGCTTCTCTGTTCCTACAGTGATCTGCAAAGCCAAGACCAGGTGTCCGAGGAGGGCACAAGGGCGTCTGCGGCCACAGCCGTGCTCCTAAGGGGAACACGTGCAGTCCACTGCTGCTGTGTCCACCCTTGTCAGTCAGATTTAGCCAGTGCAACCTTCCCACTTCTAGAAGGTCTCCTGCAAACCCAAGTCCAGGCTTGGTAGAGCAGTAACGGAGGAATGTTACCAGAGAACCAAGTTTCTGAAAAATGGTGGGAGAAAAGAGACATCCGTTTTGAAAAGGGCTTGTATTGCCATCCCCATAAGCAAGCAATAGGATCATTCTGTAAATTTCCTTCAACAAAATATTCCATGGGATATTTGACAAATAAGACACAAGTTTGGCTGAGTGTACCTTTTCAATTTCCCCATTTCACTCCATGAACTCTAAAGGAAATATTAGGATGCTTTCATTCACTGAAAGTGAGGGGGTACAACAGACTTCATATCCAATTCTAATAGTGAATCTAGATTCTTCTATTTGCTTTCCTGTCACTCTACTGTTGCTGAAAAGGTCTCCGATTCTTGTTTTTAAAGCGGATTGACCACTCCTCCTTCTCCTGAGAGCACAACACAGGTATTACTGTTTTTTTTTTTATAGAACTCAGATAAATGAAGTCCTTCTCAGTGTCTCTCTAGCAACAAGGGCCCCCCGTCCACTGCAGCCTAGCGCCAGCATGGCCCCCGCCTAGTCCCTAGGCTGCGTCAGAAGCTCCCGGGTGCCCAGCTGTGCAACCTAGGGAAGGGGAACACTCGAACACTGAAAGGGAAACTAATATCCTCAGTGGGTTTCCCCTTCTCTGTCAGCTCATTTCTAGTTGATGCACATTTTTAGAATCCGGGTTTCCACTTCTGGGGAAACTTAGGAAAATCATGCAAAGTAAAGTAAGTGATGAATCTTGACGTTTGCGGGTCGTTGCCAAGCTCCGTTGTCACGGAAGGGTAAAAGATAGTTCCTCTGGGCCACCGGAGTATCCGAGAGGCCCTCCGACTCTCGGCAGCCCTAAGTGTCTGGTGAAGGCACCTGGGTTTCTAGTCTTTCTGCTGATCTGCCTCGAGCTTGCTGAAATCACGCCGAAGTCAAATGCTTGCCCTTGTTCATTTTAATTCCCACTGTACCACCTCATCTTAATGCCCCCAAGTGGTACGGTACTGGCCAATCCTGAGCACATCCGGAGGAGAAGCAGGTGTCCTTTAGCATCAACAACACTGAACCAAGTATTTAAATTATTCCTCTGAATCCCCCCATCCCCCTCTGGTCATTATTTATCAGCCCAGGAAGGAAAAGAGATTCTCAGTAAAGAGTTGTTGGCAAGTTTAAACAATGTGTTAAAAAAGAAATAGGATGGAACAAGACTAATAAAATCAAGCAAAAGTGGATCTACTTTAACTAAACATCAGGCATTATTTTTATTTATGGAGAGAAAAAAGTCAAAAGTTAGAATAATGAAAATTACGCATAGGCTTTACACAAATTTTTAAGGAAATACTGTCAACATCATTTTATCTGAGAATCATTTGCATACTGCTGTAACTTGTGCTAGAAATCAAAGGAACACTTTTGTGACAAAAAGGATGAAAATGATCGTTCACTAGGAAATAATCTATTTGGGGATTATTTGGGGAGAAAAGGTCCATCAACAGAATGTCCTGCCAGTAATCATCCCAATACCGTGTATATTAGATGAAAATGTCACATATCACCCAGAACAGGCAGAGAGCCCTCTCTTAGAAAGAATACATGTCCAAAGTGAGAGATGAGAAAATGACAGGTTCTACTCCCTGCAGAAAGAGACAGCACTGCATTTGAACAGAAAGGTCATTGTCAAAAGCTGATAGCCAATAAAGGTCGATGGTAGTTAAGAGAGAACCATTTTTTTGGAATCCACCTGCATAAAAATGACTGTAAAATCTTTGTAGCGGTAAAGGACACACCACTATTTCAATGGCAGGCGTTTGCAGAGCTGCCTTAGTAAACAGAGTGAAAGTAAAGGCTAATCCAAAGCCAGTGCCGCGACCTGCTGCACGTCTAATAAACATAGTCCCTGTGAACTTGACGTTTCTGGGAGGTGCTTACCCACACCACACAGAGCAAAGCGGGCACTCTTCTGGTGACGGGTATTGAGCAGATAAAATTGAGTCTCGGCCCTCAGTACACCAAGCTGATCCATCTTACCAATAAAGGCAAACAATGACTCACTCAACTGACAAATGGGACACGAGATCGTTAAGGAAAACTATCTTAATCTCAAGAGTGAACTGTTGGAAAATATCGTTTGTCCAGCCTAGTCACCCAGTGATCAAAAGGGCCTGAAAGACCTGGTTACTTCCCTCAAATGCCCCCCCTTCTCCTCTGCTTACAAGAATCCTCCAGCACTGCACTAATTGAACTAATACGCCCAGCTTCTCAGCACAGACATGGAATGTTATTAAGCTTGAGTTTCATTGGGTTTCCGACCTTGCGACTAGGTTTTAGGATGCGGGCGCAGAGCATGGTGGCAGAGATTGAGGACGGAGACTGAACCAACTGTCCCTTCCCAACTCCCTCTAGGGCTCGTCCCCCAAAATGGAAGATTTTGGTAAGGAAGGCCACTCAAGTATCGGAACAGACCGAATCCCTTTCCTAGTTATTCTTAAGCATGAACTTTGCATGACGTGTATGTAAGCCCTTCCATTAATCTCAGAATGCACGTATGTGTATAATTTAAGACCAGACAAGATATTCCGGGTTTGGTTCAGCAATATGACCGTAGGTAACTGCCTCAACAATTCCATCTATTAAATGACATCCTGCTTCACTTACAGGTGTTTGGTAGAGATCAAAAAGGCTTCAAGTGCTGCCTATGAAAATACCGCATGACGTTATACATGCTTCTCTTTCTCGACAGGCTCTGTCTTCAGTACTGGGGGAGCTTCCAACGCCCTAGACTAAAATGAACAGAGCTCAACCGTGTTCTCTCGCCACTTTCATCTATGATTTTCTTCATAAAAAGTTCAATTTCCTTTGGCTATATCCTTGAAATTCAAAGTGTTCTGCTAAAGTGTAAAAAGGGTATGTCATTTTCAAATGGTATGAACCTAAAAATACTTTGAATTTACTGTAACTTGATACATTTGTTTCACCCACATAACCTAAATCCATTTTAACCTCCTTTCTCTACTGGTTACCCCAAGCGCTAGAAGGCCCGGCAGTGAGAACACGAATGGTGCGTCGGGCCCGGGGCCGCGCCGTCAGTAAGGGCACACGAAGCCATGTGACTGAGGGTGGACAAGGAGCAGCTTTCCCTTGTCCCGGGTAATCGGGGGGTAATGCAAATGAGCAAAGTCACCTTAAATGTGTTTCCTTTCCATTTAGCTGCTGAACAACATGGAGAGCTTAAGGGTGAGAACAGCAGGGCAGAACAAAGAGACCCCTCTGGAGCCCCCAATTTGTTATGGGACTTCTGGAAGCGTGACGCCAAACTGCTGAAGGCTAGATGTTTCCGAGTGGGAGAGGTGATGTGCCCCAAACTTACGACTCCCTAACTTAGGGCCCTCCACAATCCTAGTGAGAAAGGAACAGCGGTTGAAGAAAAGGAAACCAAATAATGCCCACAGGTGTCTGCTTTTTAAGTACCTGCCTATCGGCTACAGACATTGCTTCCATTGCCTAGGCAGAAAGGGGAGGACGTCGTGTGACCAACAAAAACTAAGAACATAGAGTAAAAGACAACGCAGACCAGGTACCATGTAATTACAGTTAGGTTAACACACAGGAACTTCAAGTGGTGTATTTTTCCACTGCTAAAAAGCAAAGCTTTTAAAATTCCATTATCTCCAGATGGTTTTAAATGATTACTTTAAATGTGACTATTTCCTAAACCACACAAGAGTAAAATAGAGCATTTATTGATGGAATAACAAAAGTGCTTTTCTTAAATATTCTTCAAAATACATTTGTACAACTTACAATAATATATCCAAAATAACTGTATATACAAAACATTACCTAGTTTTAATGTATGTGCTTTTTTCCCCAAAAATTACAAAGTAACTTCTTTTTTATTTTTTTTTTTGGCAAAGTTCAACCTTAACAGAGGTGACAATTTTAAAGGTTGGTTTAAGAAAATAGAACCTGAGGGAAATTGACACGCAAGAGTCAATGACAAGCAAGAGATTTGGAGGGATATTTTTAGTTTGTTAAATAAAAATTTTTTTAGAGTGATACTTTTCACATTACAAAAATAAACAAAAATGAAGAAAAGGTCACTGTAAAATGATGAGGAAAGGATCTGCAGACTTGCTCTTAGTATCTCAAATAGCCAACACTGCATGTCAAAAAATGAATGCAAAATCACAACAGTCTTGTATTTACTTTGTATTTGGAGAAGATAGAGTGAAATAAGTGGCCACATTCTGTTTTCTTTTAATTGCTATTAATATGGTTGATCTGATTGGCTCTTCGATGAATTTCATCCAGGAAGTTCTCCAGTTGTTCTATTAGCATTCTTTTTTTAAACCTGTGTAAAAAAAATAATAGCACTCTCAATTTCTTGTTAACAGATGAAGTTATGTATCAGTATAATGTCTTTGTTAAAAGAAAACTGCCTTGGCAAGATTTTTCAAAGTGAAATGAAGATTAAAAATCAACAAATGTATGATATGTAAAATCTGCTGGAAGAAAGGGGTTACTCCTTCCACAATCAAAAAGAAAAAGGAAAACGACCTAATGTATACAAGGACTACTAACATTCCAGCAAAATTAGAAGCTCCCATTGCTTCTTCTTATGCTCTTTGAATGCTGAACGTTGGAAGGAACGTGAACAAGGTAGGAGCCCAACCCCCCCACAGAGGCTGGATGAAATGACAGTGCGGCAGCAGCACGTAAGAACCACGGTGTCCTCCTATTGCCCCCCGAAAGCCAGCGAATCGGGGGTCAGACACCGTTAGTACAGAACATGGCCACCAGCTCCAGCTCAAGTTGCAACTTAACATTTTTCTGTTAACAAGTACAGTCCACTAAAATTGCGCCCACCTGCATAAGCACTACCACTGCTGATGCTCTCCAGAACACCCCCAACCGCGGCCTCATCCACGCCCACTGCCTCTGTGCCTGCACCACCACAGCACACAACTCCAACACAGGGATTTTTAACCTTTTTTAGCCGATGGCGCACATGAACCCACTGTTAAAATTCTGTGGCACATTAAAAAATAGTTTTTGGCCATCTGACAAAAAAAATAGGTGTGCATTTTGATTCATTCACAGCAGACAGCTATTGTTGTGTTGGCTGTCGTTATTCTTCTACTCAACAATCTAAGGGGAACAGAGGTCGCTGTCCTGGACTACGCAGGCGGGTCCTGCATGTTTTACCCCAGTGGAAACCTGTTGCTTTAAAAGATGACAGAAGTAGACCGCAGGCACCAGGAATATAACTGAATCCATGACGACGTTTGAGCTGACAGACGTTACACTAAGAGCGGAAGACGTTAAATACACAAGACAAGTAATATGAACAGTTATCACCCCCTTCAAAGTGGCCTAAGCTCCAGCGCCCTCCCACGCCACACAGAAGTAACTGCCCCATCTCCAACGAACTTTCTCCAACGAACTTTGAGTGCAGCACGGAAGAAACTGGGGGACTAAAGAAGAGCATATTCGGAAGGTCGGAGAAGATGAACCCTAGGTTTTCTTAATTTTCGTACTCACTAGACTCATGCAACTCTCCAGTTAAGCGCACTGTGGAGCTACCGTTTCCAGTCCCGGCCCGCGTGCCTTGCGCTAGAGCACACGACCCTGGGCTACCGAGGCAGTCAGAGTAAGGCCCACCTGCCCGACCCCGGGCTCTTAATCACGTGTCGCCCATTCAACCGCTGTCTTCCAGGTCTCCAGTTCGACTCTCAGGGCCCGTGCCTGGGTTGCGGGCCAGGCCACCAGCTGGGGGCGTGTGAGCGGCAACTGACCTACGCACCTCTCACATACGGACCTCTCTCCCCCTCGTTCTCCTTCCCCTGCCCTCTCTCTAAAAGGCAAGTACATGAAATCTTAAAAAGTAAATAAAATAAAATATTGCCTTTCAAAATTATTTCTAATCACTCATTAATGTTCACAGTAGTCCAAATATAAAAAGGAGAAAAATTAAAGACTATAAAATATAAAGACACCAAAAGCCAGAGTAGGAAACAGAGAGTTATGCGAGTATGTATAATGTGCAGGAAGAGAAGGTTTGATTTCTAAAGAATTTCCTCCAATAAAAACTAAAACAGGGAGAAGCGCTGTGCACCACACACACACACACGACACGACAGACACTGTTACATACCGACCGTACTGCTCACAGACTATTTACCTTGATGCTTCTTTAATGACATTTTGTAAAAATATTAGTCTTGTTTGTAAACTGCCTTGCACGTGCTTCAGTAAAGTGAAGATCCTTTCATATTCTTAAAACAAGAGAGGCAAAAAGAAAAATTAAGTGGCTTTCCTCTGCATTCTTATTCAGTATTTTCTACTGCAGTTTACAAGACATACCAAGACAAAACAAAAATATCCTACATAAAGTCTTCCCTGCTCACTGAAGACTTTCTAATACATATATTTCATCATACCCCAACAAGATAAAATAACTAGTCAAACACTACTTTTTTTGGTAAAAGTTCCCATTTAGGTATCAGAGCTTAGGAGGGTGACTAAACAGCGTTTTGGTAGTGCCGCTAAAAAGCAAGAAGCAAGTGGCCTTCACAGAAATCTGTCCTTGTACTTTAAATTCTCAACTGCAGCTAACACGGCAGAACAGGGGGCAAGGGTGGACGCACACGGAGAAACAGCAGATGAAGAGCGCTACTGCAGTCTCCGGTTTCACGTGCGCGTCCCCAAGGTCTGTAAGAGCCCGACTGGCAAGGACTGGGCCTGGGCCCCTTCCCGGCCCGCAGGGCAGGGGCCTGCCGACACCTCCTGCAATCTATCCCATGGAGTTCTCTTGTGTGCGTAGCATAGGTAGCTTTCCTTACTTCCTGTCGTGGCTTAAATCTTAAACACAGTACTAGGCTGCTGCCTCACCACTCGGGGTGCTGGCTAGAGGAGCACGCGAGACCACGGGCTCCCGCCAGGACAGCGCTCTGGGTGTGGCAGAGACCTGTCAGCACTGGTCGGCTGGATGGGGAGTCAGATCTCACACAGCTTACATACTGTTCAAGACTGGTCTGGCATCCTATGCTTTCAGTTAATCTGACTTTTTTTTGAGCACACACAGAAATTACATCTGGGGTTTATGTCTAATTATACATACTTCTTCCTGGCTTTCGAATCTCTTTCATTATTTGTGCTTTTAGTTCAGTGTTGACTTCTTCGTGGCTTCTGCAGTGTACCAGTTTCTTCCCTTTGCTGAGTGAGGATGCTGGCGTGTTGTCTTCAGGACACGGCACTTTATTTCTCGGCTCCTCATGATTCTCTAGAAATCCACCAACAGCGAGGTCGTTCGTTCCTAAGTGATCGTGACCGAGAGCCTCCGTGTGGTTGGTGGGTCGCTCCAGTAAGCCGGCTGGGGAAGATGTCGCAAACTCGGTCTCCATGGCATTCGGTGCAGCATCTGATGACAGCTGGTCGGCAACGTGATTTTCAACCACGTCATCTACTGTCGAATCATTGCTAGCTTCTGGGACTACGAACAGAGGTAAGAGGAAAGAACTATGAGACAATTTCAAAGCACAGAATCATGAAAACTTCAAGGAAATGTGCCTGCAGAAAACCACAAGTGATCTCCTTGACGGATGCAAATCAACAAATAATGTGATACGATTCTTAAGCTTTGCTAGAGATATGGCGGATTCAACGGGAAACATTCACAGTATTTACAAAACCTATACAATTTCTGTCCTTAGGGAGGAAAAACAATAAAAGCCAAATTCAACTCTTACTGCTCTGTTTTATTCTAGGGCAATTTTGTTGCATGAGCAGGGCTCTAATGGTTCAGGGAGATATGCACGACGAAGATCATCGCGGTCACCCGTTCCCCAGCCCCGGCTCGTTCCAGCCCTCCACTGCCTATACCTCTGTTGTCACTCACGGGCAAAAACGAAGGCAGAAAGTTCCAAATGCCCCCTCTTCTTCGGGGAACGGGCACCGAGGACGCGCTCTCACAGCACGCCCTCTCCTTGCTCACACTCATCGGCCTGGGAACTGGGAAGGAGCCGGCGCCACGTCAGCTCACTAGGCAGCAAGAGTTCAAGGCTGCCACCTTGCCACTTCCCGTGAGATCGTTCGACCTGCTCCCCACCCCCCCGAAAGCAGCTGAATTCTAAGTTCCCCGACGGCTCACCGCACTTCTAGGACAACAGCTGGATCCGTCTCCACCTCCCTCACTCACTGTCCAGCATGGACTCTTCCCCACAAAAGTCCTCGACCCCCGACTCCCTCCTCACGTCTGCCCCGTGACGTGCAAGCTCTGCTACCTCGCACAACTCCTCTGTAACTGGAACCGCCTCCCCGCAGACGCCGCTCTCCCCTTCAGACCTGGAACAGAGACCGCGCTCGCGAACATGCCCCGTGAATGCGGACTCACTGAGCCTTCGCCTGCCAGCGCCGCTCCGAGATCCCACTTCCACGCACTCGTGGGCAAACTCTCGCTCTTCTGAGCCCATCTGAGTCACCTCACTCGCCCTCTCTCCTCACCACCACCATTATGGGTCTCCAGGCACATCATCCGTGTGGTCACGGTGTCTCCAAAACCCAGTTCGCAGACTCCCTCCCACCCCCACGCCCCTCGGGCATTATCCTAGACCCTGACTGCTTAGAGCGTGGTGTGTGGACCAGACGTGCTAGCACCATCAGACGGCTTGCCAGAAACGCTCATCCGAAGCGCCACTTCAACTCGACCAATGAGAGCCTGCTCATTTATCCTTCAAGGGCTGCTTTAAACAACTTGTCAAGTGCCTTGACCTCACAGACCAAGTTGAACCCTCACACCAAACACGCCCACGACACACTCGACTTCCCTTCTGTGGAACTCACCCCACTTCTAATGAAGCGTCCGATGCTTGCCTTCCTCACACACTGTAAGTGACAGCGGAAGTCCCTGTCCCGGTCACAGCTACCCCTCGGAGCCTCGTGCCGTCTAAAACAGCACAGCTCTTTAGTAACGAACTGTTGCGCTACGCTGACATCGAATCTGATAATACCCTTTACAAGCCACTTTGAAGTACTTACGCTCTGCAAATATTTTAGTGCATGTGCCGCCGCAGCGAGCACGAGATCTGCAAGTGTCTTAGATCACCGTCGCTAACAAAGCACAGAGAGCACATGACACGTTCTACAGGCACTCGCTAAAAAGGCACACACACAACGGCACGCCCATTTCACTACGCCCATCTCCCCCTGCTGTTCCTGGGCATCACAGAAACACCCAGCTCTTACTTTTATGGAGAGGAAGGGGTTTGATGAGGTCTGGCTGTGCTTGAGTCACAGGTACGGGGGGTCCTTTCCCTCCAATGTGATTGTTCACGACGGGGTTCTGCTGCCTGCCTCTCAGCAGCGGGGACATGCAGCGCCGCCTTTTAGGGATCCCTTGCATATTTGGTTCTCCCGGTCGTTTATGCTTATTTTGAGGCCCAGCCACAAATTCATCTGCTTCGTCTATCATCATACCCTGTAACGAAATATAAAATTTCCCTGGATTTACATACGGCTTTTATGGGCACAACTAATTCTAATTTCCATTAGAGCAACTATATTTAACTATGTTGACATTTATTAGATACTCTACCAGGAAAATAGCTTTAGCTTACTTTAGTTAAGTTAGGAACTTTTAAATCCACGGCACCTAGCACAAATGAATTATACAATGGAACATTTTAAATTTACCTTTTTATCCAGCTTAAAGGGGTTGCCAAATGTATGCAACCTTCGAGGCTGATCAGGATCAAGTTCTCTCAGTGGAGAAGGTACTTGCTTGAGGTATTCCTGGTAATTCCCCATTTGTGCTATAGGAACACTGTGCACTTGATCTTTTCAAACAAACAGAGCGACAACAAAAGTTAACCTCACTAACACCTGTTAGAGTTATCGCATATCTTCTTTTTTTACGATTTTTAAAAAGATTTTATTTCTTTTACTTTTAGAGAGAGGGGAAGGGAGGGAGAAAGAGAGGGACAGAAACATCAACGTGTGGTTGCCTCTCACACACCCCCTACTGGGGACCTGGCCTGCAACTCAGGCATGTGCCCTGACTGGGAATCGAACCAGTGACCTTTCGGTTTGTAGGCCAGTGCTCAGTCCACTGAGCCACAGCAGCCAGGGCAACACTTATCTTCTTATACATGAAAGCTACATGGTGTTATTCTTGGCAGTCTTCCCTTACACACACTCTAAATTAATTTGTTGCCTTTATTAATATTGTGACACAAGAATCTTTGAAATTTTAAAAATAAAATAAAAAATCATTGATTTTATCTTCTAAACAAAACAAAAATATTGCAGCTAATTACAGTGCATGGAATCAGCAATACACGTAATCTTACCATGAAAGGAATGTTTCTTCTACTCTATTCCAAATACACAAAATTTAATTATAGTAAATTTACAGAGAAGAGAAATCACATACATAACTCTTTTTATATATAGGTATAGTTGGAACGCTTCCGTCAGAGAGAGCGAAGGGTTAAATTCTCATGTGACTTGATCTGTAGTAGGTGCCATGGAGACGGTTGAAGGAAATACCAGAAAAATGACAGCTGCTGGCCGCCCAGAGTTAGACCATCAGATACCAGTGTATCCTAAGAAAATAACTGCGTGTGTGAATGGATGAAAAACCGAGGAAAAAAACTAGCCGTTAAAGGTTGTTACCCTGGGGAACGGAATCTGGAGCAACAGTGATGGCGGAAGGAAATGCAGACTCAGGGACGACTTTCTACTTCATTTGTTCGAGTTTACGACGAGGATAATTCTCTAAGAGCTATAGTATTACTATGACGTTTCAATACAAAGAGAAAATTTACAAAAGAAAACACAATATGAAACCATGATCTGACCTTCATCCTGTCCTTTAAGAAACCTGCGGGTGCTCTTCATGAGATTAAATCTCATTCTTGTTAAGTGATCCAAAAGATTCCGTCTTGGTATGTCGTACGCATTTCTGAATGTCTGTGGCTTTAAGTCCTATTGAAAACATTCAAAGACAAACAGAATTAAGAAACTAAACTCTCTAGCCTGCAGCATAGGTTTGAAAAAAAATATGTACGTTAACTAATTTGGCTTAAAACCAGAATAGTTATGATGTAATCTTAATGTACTACTTTGGGAACCAAAAGATAAAATGCTGACAGTGAATGCAACCAAATAATCTCAAGCTCACATCTAACTCGAGATTTTATTATGTATTCCAGCTAAAAAAAATAAATATCCAAATTTTAAAGACTTTCAAGGGTATCTTTTTAAAGCTTTGATATGTACTTTACATACCATAAACCTGCCTGCTTGACCACACAGTCCAACGAGCGTCAGTCAATTCGCAGCTGTGAAAGCCGCCACAGCCCAGTCCCGGAAGTCTCCCCCACCCCAGAGAGCTCCTCGTGCCCGTCTGCAGTCGGTCCCTGGCACCAGCCCCAGGCGACGTCTTACCTCCTTCCTGTCTCTGTGCGCTCCGTTTTATACATGAAATCTGGCAGTATCTAGTATTGTCTATTGGGCTTCCTTCACTTAGCACGATGTTTCTGAGACTCATCTAGGTGGTCCATGTATCAGTAGTCTATTCCTTTTTATTGTATAAAGTTTATATCCATGCTGTGGATATACCATACCTTTTATCAATCTATCTCTGATAAACACGGGATTGTTTTCAGTTTTGAGGGGCTATGAGTAATGCCGTTATTACATATATTTTAATTTCTCTTGGGTAGATACATACACTTGCTGGTTATACAGCAAGTATGTATTTACCTCCTTAAGAAACTGCCCACTATTTTCCATCAGCAACATGGGAGTTCCAGCTACTCTCCATCCTCACCAGCACTTTCTACTTTTCAGTCTTTTAAATTTTAGCCATTGAAGTGCCTGTAATGTGAGATCTCGTTATGGTTTTAATTTCCATTTCCTTAGTGGCCAGTAAGGTTGACCATCTCTTCATGTGCTTGTTCAAGTCTGTATATCTTATTTGATGAAGTATCTGTTCAAATATTTGTCCATTTTTTATTGGGGGTATTTGTCTCTTTGTTATTGAGCTGTATTAAGTTCTTTATGTATTTTGATATTAAGTTCTTTATTCAATATATGCTTTTCTCCCAGTCTTATGACTTCCTATTCATTTTCCAAAATTACTTTTGAATTAAAAAAATCTTAATTTTAATGAAGTTTGATTTATCAAGTGCTTTCTGTTTTGTATTTTAGAGCTCTTCAATGACCCATGAACCAAGGTCATGATGATTTTCTCCAGTTTTCTTTAGTTTACAGTTTTAGTTCTTACATTTAAGACCATGATCACTTCAAGTAACGTTAGGTAAGGGCCAAGCTCCTTATTTTGAATATGGACATCCACTACTTGTCGAAAAGACTATATTCGTTCCCTCTGAATTATCTCAGCACCCTGGTTAAAAAGTAATCGACTATTTGTGTGAGGGTCTACTTCTAGACTGCATTCTGTTCCACTGACCTGTATGCCCATCCTTGGACCAACAACAGAAAGTGTTCATCACTCCAGTTTTAACAGTAACTTTTAAAATTAGACAGTGCAAACTGTCCAATTATATTCTTTCCCAAAATTGCTCTAGCTATCCTAGTTCTTCTGCATAAATTTTAGAATCAGTTTGTCGGTTTTTACAGACAGGCTTCTGGGGCAGAGATCTGTTCAATAACGGATTCACAAAGAGTGTTCACCAAGTGTCCAGGACCACATGGCGCATCCAAGGTCGTAAGCGTCAAACTGCAGTGATGCCACCTGTAGCTACGTGACTTCAGGCAATCTCTAAGCTTCTGCCTATTCACTTACAAAGTAAATGGGTTGGTTTACTTTTTATCAGCACATCCATTCATTCACTCGCCATGGACAATGTCTGTTTTAATCCTAAAATTCAATGATTCAATGATAGCATGAGATAATGGTGATTATTCTGCAGAGGTATAAAAGTACTTCCAAAAGTCTGGACAAACTGAGTTTCAGTTAATAGAAAATGTGACCTCTATCCAACAATATAACAGAATACAACTAGAACAGTACTGAATCCATGTAACTGTTACCTTATTGAGCAAAGCGACTTGGAACCCAGTGTACTCTTTCATGTTCAAGTCCAGCAGCCTCTGAGGAGTGTCCTCGGAAACCCCCTGGAGCAGCTGCTGGAAGCCTTTCCTGCAGGCCATTGATAAGCCGTGTGGTCGGCTTCGGACTTTAATTCCAGTTTCCTGTACTACTTTCTTGCCTACAGATCCAATGACTCGATCAGATTCTATTTTGGCCTAGAGTAAAAAGAAACAAGAATTGTCTTGATATCATCTACATTGATAACTTAAATTCTGTAGTTTTGGTCCTCTATAAGTTAAATATTTACATATTTTAAAAGTATGTAAGAAATTAAAATCTTGAGTGGCATACTTTATGTCAAGTACTTGGTAAATTAAACATAGTTTGAACAATGTCTTATGATTTTAAATTATTACAATTCTAACCATTTGGAGAAGGGCAAACAAATATAACTCTAATCCTAAATACCCACCACATGTAAACCATGAAATGTAAAGACCCCCTAAATGAAAATATGCATTTCTAATTCAGAGCTGATAGAAAATCAGAAAAACCCTCTCATCAATATTTACTTAAAGACATTAGCATATAAATAAATGCTCATAGATATGGCAAATAATGATGTAGTTTTTCACTGGAAAGCGGATAGCAAATATTTTGACTCTTTCCACCTGCATTTCAATTAGCAGTAAAGTATATACGGCAGAAGTTCCGGAAAAATGATGCATCTTACACAACTTTAATAACTTGGCAGTCAGCTAAACGGTATACTGCTTAACCACCACAGTATCTGCTAAGGTGATTAATGCCCCAAATGACAAAATTCAGTGTCTCTTACAAATATTTCAAAAGAAAGTCCCACTTTGAAAGAAAAAATCTACAGGTTTTAAAAGAGAAAGCAAAAGGAACTGACATTTTTCCTAAGAAAAAACAACTTTCTAAGAAATTTCTCAAAAGAAAACAAAGAGTGTTCACAAACTGGAAGTCTAGGAAGCCATTTCATAAACTAGGAATTATTATTTGAAATTAACATTTCAAAACATAGCATACCATGCACTTGAGACAGAATTGTGTTAATATATGATACATGCGGTTTTAAAATATAATATACTAATAAAATGGGATTCTATTAGAACTATCAAGAACTAACATCTGGCCCGCTGACCACCTTCGCCC
This sequence comes from Carollia perspicillata, assembly GCA_004027735.1. NCBI lineage: Eukaryota > Metazoa > Chordata > Mammalia > Chiroptera > Phyllostomidae > Carollia > Carollia perspicillata. The sequence goes on from PVKM010017686.1 coordinate 24,642, forward strand.
AAACCACTCCAAATACATCAAGGCTCTCTATCTCCCAACGTTACCTGCTGACTCAATTTTTTGAGGTATGAAATGACGCTGTAACTGAGGCCATATTCCATGCTGTCCGCTATGAGGTTGGGTGCCCCCATCATTCGGACAGCTTTCTTCAAAGGCTATGGGCAAGAAAGAAAACAGCTCTTGTCAAAAATGTCAGGCTAGATGTATTAGGTCAGTTTTGCGAACTTCTCCCCGCCCCCAATTTCCCCTTTTCTGCAGTAAGAGTAATATCCTATTTGTATTTCAGTAAAATGTTTGTCAGTGGTATGAAAGGCAGTTTGAAAGTGTTAAAAATGATTGGAAGCTAGAATAACAACACCCAGGGCAAGAAAGGTGAAGACCCAGACTTCCTGGTCTCCTCAGAGACAGCAAAGTGGGAAGAAGGGGGCAGGAGAAACACTGCAGAGGCACATTTGGTAGAACTCGGGTAGCAACTCCAACGGAGTCCAAGAAAAGAGGAGATTCCCACTTTGGGTCACTGGGTGGGCTGTGGCTCGACCACACACTAGCTGACCCCGTGCCTCAAGTTCGGTAGCCTCTCTTGCCCCAGCTTCTCATTTGTAAAATGACAGTAATAGTGTCCACCTCGTAGGGCTGCCATGGGTTAAGTGATCAGTACATGGAAAGCACTTATAAAAGCATCTGGCACGCAGTAAGCACTCGGTAGGTGTTAGCCATGACTATTGTCACTAGCTGAGCTGAAAGAAAACAGAAGGAAAAATGAGGAGGAGGAAAGAACGGTCTAATATTTACTATGGATGTGGTATGATGAAATAGGATTTATCTGTAAGGAGAGACCAATGGACAACCACTTTGGACAATGACAGCTATCGCTAGCAGGAGTGTCCAGCGTAGGTGACTAGGGTAGAGACGGAAAAAGGATGGGATTCACTGACACATTAGAAAGTGGATAAGCAACTTCCGGCCAAGATGGAGGCGCAGGTGGAAGCACTGTGCCTCCTCTCACAACCAAGATTAAGGACAACAAATATTTATAAACAATA
>PVKM010017687.1:0-25682 GCA_004027735.1 Carollia perspicillata
AAAAAAAAAAAAGAGGTAGTAGTTTAAAAAGCATCTCTCAACTGGTTAATTCTACTTCGATCCTAAGGCAGACACTGAATTAATTTCTCTTAGGAAGCTGGTGTCTGGCTTTCAGCCTCAGAACTGTGCATCTCAATCTGAAACCTCATCTTTGTTGGCATTTTTCCCTTTCTTACATGTTGATGCATTTTTCCATATCTTTTCCTGTATGTTCATGCAACAATCCTGAAAATAGAGCAATTCAGCTGCACGAAGCCAAGCAGTACTTCATAATAAGAATATCTTCTTAAGGCAAAGCATCTTTCTTATGAGTAGAGTTTTTATCCCAAAATTGCTCAGTTTTTTTATTATGGTGAAGGAAATGAGCTCAACAGAAAAACCAAAATAGACACACATGACTCCAGATGACTCTAAAGACAACCCTCTTGTCTGGGTTACCAGGCAACTGTCTCTCCAAGGATGTTGTCATTTTGATTTTATAGAATAACCAGGCACGTGATTTTCTGACTCAAGAGATTGTGAGACAATAATGAATTCATCTTTTAAGACTTTTAAAAAATTATAAGCAGAAACCTCTCTCTGGCTTGGTGCATGGTTTGCTGTTTCCATCCATCACAGTTTCTTTGTTGTGTGCCTTCAGAGCAAGCAGGTTCTCTCATCTGTTTGGGAGGTTTTGTGCTGGATCCTGCTGAAAGTGGAGATGGGTGAAAAAACACTACAGGTGCTGATTTTTAGCTGCTTCGGTTTCTGACCCTATGGTTATGAAGGTATTTCATCCACAAGGAGCTACAGAAAAAACTGCACAGAAACATTACCTAAAATAACAGCTATGGTAAGTCTACCCTTGTGCTTAGAAGCGAGGTCACTGCACACAGGTAAACAAACTATTACTGGATAAAGAGTCAGAGAGAGAAACAGGGCACACGGAAGAGTGTTTTCATCAATATTTGAAACTACAGTAACATGACTGTTTGTTTGGGAGCTTGTGTACAAAATCACAGAAGAGACTTTTAGAGAAAAATTGCATGCTAATTTTCTTTTCTTTTCTTTTTTTTGTCTGTACCATATGCCACTCTTTATTCATGTACTCATTAGTGAAAGCCTAATTTGTGCAAGGGTCTCTGACAGACATGAAGCTACTCCAGTGAAAAAGTCCACAGTCCCAGCCTTCAATGTGTTTAACCTCTAGAGATGGAAAGAGACTTGTCAGCAACTCTTGACCGGTGATATCAGAATGCAAATAGTAGCATTTGCTGTCTGTGCCATTACAAGTGGCCCACTACTTAAGGCTTTTTGAAACTGTTAATATATTGTTTATAGTATAAGCTTGTTGTATGTTATCAGTCAGGGTCCCTGGCTGCCCACAGTAGAAACTAAGTAAACAAAAAGGGAATGTAGCAGAAGGATGTCAGGGGAATCCGGTCTGTGTGGGCAGGCATGGAAAAGCTACAGCCTAAGGTGCTACAGGGGGCTGGATATCAGAAATCCCAGTGGCAACCACACTCCAGAAGAGTACAGTCAGCAAACCACTGCCCCCTGCAAGAAATGACCTCCAGGTATCACTCCCTCCAAATTCCAATCTCTGGTGGAGAACCCTTCATTGATCCAGAATGTTCAGGCCCTCTGTCTGTGTTGGGTGATCAGGGAGGACCTTCCCTTTAGGAAGTTGCCCTCCTTTCCACCAAGACCACCTCTGTGAGGGATTCCCCCAAATAGAGCTCAACAAATAGGAGGGTGGGGTTACATTCCAGAAGCAAAGGGAAAGAAAAGCCAGTTGTCCGCTATGCATAAACCTTGGAACCTGAAAATCTAGGTACAATCTAGACACAATGAAGACAATTTTGTAATGTCATTAGGAGAGAAATTATAGGAGACTGGTGACAAAATCCTCTACCTCAAATCTTTTATTTTATAGTTGTGGAAACCAATACCTTAGGTAACCGTGACTTTCTGCGGACATCCAGCTAGTTGGCTGAAGAAAGTGAATACTGTTCACTCTCTCGCTCTCTGGTTGCCACACTCCTCACTGTTTCATAGTGAGAGCTGACACACAGTGTTTTGGCTGCATCAGTTGATAAAACGTTGAAATACTTTTAGCCAGTTGGGAAGCAGCCGCGGCCCAGTCCCACAGGTGCAGCCGCTGCCCTGCTCCACCTCCCACCCCATTTTTTGCCTGGTTTCCCTTCCAGGCCGCACCTGTAGCTCTTCGGCAGCTGCTCCGCCGCAGGCACAGAAAGCCAGAAGTGCTTGAGGAGTTATATCCTTGCCCCCTGAAGCCTTTAGACAATAACGAAGACGTGGTAAGACCCCTTGCCTTTTCTAAAAATAGATTTATTTATTTATTTATTTGTAGAGAGGGGGAAGGGAGGGAGAAAGAGAGAGAGAGAAACATCGATATGGAAAAGAAACATCAATGAGTCAGTTGTCTCTTGCATGCCCCCAACCGGGGCCCATGTGCCCTGACCTGAACTAAACTGGTGACCTTCTGGTTCGTGGGACGATGCCCAAAGCACTGAGCCCCACCAGTCAGGGCTCCCTTGCCTTTCGCTGGGAGAAATGTGCAGCAGAACTTACACTCCAAACCTGCTCTGTGGGATCAAGCTAAAGTTACCCTCTGTGGGACCTGAAGTATCAACTTGACTGAAACAGTGTCTGCTCCATTCACAAAATTTCCCAGTTTCTGGGAAGACTCAAGTACACAGCAGCAGGTCCTGCTCAGTCACATGTGATTACTTCGGTCATGGATGTCTGGATTAGGGATAGGCACCTCCCCTAAGCCAGGCTAAGCAGGTTCTCTGCCCAGAAATATGAAACTTAGACTAAGGGACAGAGGGGTTGGGACTTGTTGACTTGAATCACCATAATGGCCTAGAGGGAAAGTCCATGAACACCTGGTCCTGCCCTACCCTGGGCTTGGAAATGTAACTCTTTCAGTAGTAGCTTTCCAATCAATTCCCACTTTTGCCTACATCTGTTGGAGTAACTTTCTGGGTTTTTTGCAACCAGAAGACTTAACTAATATGCTGTATTAACTTCTGGACAAAGCACTGCTTGTCTGTCTTGTTCACGGCCTCCAGCACCTAGCACAGTGCCTGGCACAGACCAGGCACCGTGAGCATGCGCTGCCTCGCTGAGCAGCTCTCTGCAGGGAAGAGGAAGGGGCTGCGCATGCATATGTATATAAACTTTGGGCGCATGTAAGGGCTTGAAAATGGGAAGTTTAAAGCAACAGAGTGACTGAATTAAGATCGTCATCCTTTTGACAACAAAGAAAACCACAGGCCTGTGTTTTCAAAAACTGTTATATTCGTGAAAGATTTTTAAAGACAGAAAAGCTGAGGAATTGCTGCTGATTAAAGAAGCTACTGTGTGTGACTATGGACTAAATCATGAGTGAGAGGAGAAGATTACTATAAAGGATGTGATGCAGCAATTTGAAAAATCCAAATATGTGCTGTATAGTAGATAATATCATTATTTCAATGTTATGTTTCTGGAATTTGATTATTCTATTGGGGTTATTCAAGAGAATGTCCTTGTTCTTGGGAACTACATACTGAAATATTTAGGGGTAAAGCTGCATGATGTCAGCAACTTCCTCTCATATGATTTATCAAAACTACTACTACTATTAGTAATAATCAATGTATGTTCCATATATATGGAGAGAAAGAGAGAAAGCAAGTAGGTTAAATGTTAATAGGTGGTGAACACGGATGGAAGTGTATAGGAGTCCCTGTACTACTTCAATTTTTCTGTAAGTTAAATCATTTCAGAATAAAGGTGAAAAATGAAAAGACTCATTTCTGAGAGGGAACTTATCAGAGTAATTGAAATGCTTTACAACTGGGTTATGGTAATGGTTGCACAACTCAGTAAATTTACTGCAAATCATTGAATTACACACTCAAAGTGGATGAAAATTTTGGTATGGAAATGATATCTTAATAAAGTTATCTTTTTTAAAAAAAGATTTTATTTATTTATCTTTAGAGGGGAAGGGAAGGAGAGAGGGGGAGAAATATCAATGTATGGTTGCCTCTCGTGCATCCCCTGCTGGGAACTGGCCTGCAACCCAGGCATGTGCCCTGACTGGGAATCGAACCGTGGTTGTTTGGTTCACGGGCCTGCACTCAATCCACTGAGCTACACCAGCCAGGGCTAAAGTTATCTTTTACAGAAAGATTGCCTCCCTCTCTCTTCCTTTCACCAGTCACTAATTCTGTGGGTTTCACTAGGATGAGCCTCACTGACTGGCCCTCCTGTCACCTGTCCCGTCAGAGGCTAAGATGCTCTCTGATCGTTACTGGCAGACCCACAGCCAGACCTTCTCAGGGTCGAGCCTTCTCAGACACATCCGTGGACGCCTGCGGCCCTGCTCTTGGACCCCAAAGTCTTCTCGAATGACTTACCCACATCCCCTCAGACACCCTCCAGCTTATCTTCTACACCGCAAACATCGAGTCTTAGCATCCTCCTACCTCAAAACTTTAACAGCTTTGCATTCTTATCTGCAAGAGTCCATTTGTGGAAACTGACGTAAGTCTCCTTCAAGCAAAAAAGGATTTAATGTAGGGGAATAGGTGCTTACAAAACTGTGGGAAAGGCTAGGGGGTGTGAGCTCTAGGCTGCGCCCCTGGAATGATTCTCATGACATGACAGAACTGGCCCACCCAGAGAGTTGTCATCTCCGGCACAAAGTGGGGAAGCAGGGAGCTGCTGCTTCTACGGTGGGTCCCTAACACACGACCTTAGATGCAGTCCGGGATGAGGACATTACTACTGCTATCTTGTCAGTTTCAGAGTAATGCTGCATCTCCTAGACCTGCAGTGACAAAGACAAAAACAAAACAAAACAAAACACCAATGTCCTGCCCTGGCTGGTGTGGCTCAGTGGACTGAGTGCCAGCCTGTGAAGCTAAGGATCGCCGGTTCGATTCCCAGTCAGAGCACGTGGCTAGGTTTCGGGCCAGTCTCCAGTAGGGGGTGTGCAAGAGGCAATGGATATCTCTCGCACACTGATGTTTCTCTTCCTCTCTTCTCTTCTAAAAGTAAGTAAATAAATTGAAAACACAAAACAACAATGTCCTGCTACACCCTCTGAGGACATTGGACTTCTGGACACCAAAGCATCCTAGACCACGCTCCTCACCAGAAACTGCTGAAACAGAGTGGCCCTGCCTCTTCTCTACCATCCACATCTGACCAAACATTGCCCAGGAGTATGTCTGTAAACATTTATCGCTTAAAGAAAACAAGTCAAACAATTAGGCATTCACAACCAACACTTAAACCCTGTACAAGTTAATGCTGAGGAGTCATAAAAAATTTGAAGTTGGGGGACCACCTGGGAGCACTGAAATGAGAGAAAGGGACTCCAAGAATCCGCTAAAATCACGTCTTCCCTTTCTTTCCCTGCTGTGCTCAATTTCTTCAGTATCTACTGAGTAGGCGTGTTCTCTGGGGAAAAACAAATTGGAGGGCTTCTTGTTTTTGTTCATACTTTTTCTTCATCCAAGTTTCCTCCCAACTAATTAGCCTACCTTTGTTTCCCAAATATAAAACACTTGATACACTAATTAGTGTTAAACAGCTGTAAGGTAAACACCTTAGTTCAACCTGAGGCAGGAGGTGTCTGAAGTACATGTGGGGTTGGTGATCCCATTTTCACAGCTAGTGAACCTCCGGGCACCATCCCCGAGTTCCCCAAGTTCTATTCAGCCTAACTCCACTTGTTTCCTGTCTTGCCTAACAGCTCATGCTCCACACCTCCCACGGCCCAATTCTGATCTCAGCTAGAAATTGTAGCCATTGCAATTTAGGAATTTTGCCTAAATGAAGAGAAAATGACTGCACTTAAGATACAGGCGTTTGCCCTGGCTGGTATAGCTCAGTGCATTCAGTGCCAGCCTTTGAACCAAAGGGTCACTGGTTCAATTCCCAGTCAGGGCACATGCCTGGGTTGCAGGGTCAACCCCTCAGTGGGGGCTGCAACCACACATTGATGTTTCTGTCCCTCTCCTTCTCCCTCTCATCCCCTCTCTCTAAAAATAAATAAAAACAAAATATTTTAAAAAAAGATATAGGCCTTTGCCCTGGCTAGTGTAGTTCAGTGGATTGAGCATGGGCTGTGAATCAAAGGGTTGCCGGTTGAATTCCCAGTCAGAGCACATGTCTGGGTTGCGGGCCAGGTCCCCAGTGGGGGGGCCACGTGAGAGGCAACCACACATTCATGTTTCTCTCCCTCTCTTTTTCCCTTCCTTCCTTCTCTCTAAAAAAATAAATACATCTTAAACAAAAACAAAAATAAATAAATAAAATCTTTAAAAAAAAAGTCTGTATCTTTTTTTTTAAAGATTAAAAAAAAAAGATACAGACTTTTTTTTACACTGCTTAAATGAACTAGTCCTAGAAGTAAGGAGAAATAAATCGGGGGATATAAGTTAATGAATTAAGTCATACGTGCTGTTGCTACAACTCTTCCCAAGCATCTTGAAAGACAAAGCCAGAAATTTCACCTCCAGGAACCAGGTTGTTGCTGTCACCATAGACAATGAGGCCAGCAGAAGGGTGTCGCCAGGCACAAAACAACTGCTTTTGCTGGTGGTGGCTTCTCTTGAATTGTCAGTGGAAGTCAGACGACATGCGGGTATTAACTGTAGCTGTCACAATTGGCAGAAAGCCAGAGGAAAAAAAGGTGAGTGGCTCTATCTCCTGCTTATTAGCGGACAGTCTGTAGTTATTTTGAAGTACTTTCGAAAGTTCAAGCAAACAGAGTAAGCCCTTTAAAGGATCTGCAGGCATTGCAGCTTAATTGGGAAGCCTGGGAAAGCCGGGGGCCTAGGAATGGGGCATGTGGAGCCAAAGAAAATGCTTTTGTGTATGGAGAAGAAATGGACTTGACCCATAAGAACTGGGAAATGCTTTCATTTTCTGCCATTGAGAAGGATCTCTGACAAAGGTGTCATGTGAACTTAATGATAGAAAACAGCCTATGAAAGATACCTTAATATCTAAGGGTGTGGCAGCGAATGAGAAAAAGGCCTTCTCTGGAACGCCAAGGCATTACCTCATTTTGCCCTAGGGTGGCATCGAAGCAGAGAAACCGTCCGAACACGAGGAGCACACCCGCTTACACTGCTGTTCGTTAGCTGTGGACCTGTGAAAACAAGGCCACGTCCTCACTTGACTGTGGAAAGCTGAAGACGGCAGGCTCTTGCACAGGTCTCTTGATTCCACCCTTGCAGCAGTGAGACATGGCACCATTTATTAAGATGTTTTATTTATTGAATGTGACAGACACTTTACTAGGCCATCATTCACACACAGCCACAAAATCCCCTGGACAGTTCAGTGGGGCGGGTATTATTGCCACCCACTTTTTTACAATTGGGGAAACAGCCTCAGAGAGGTTAAATGACTTGCCCTAGAACACCCAGTGGGCGGAGGGCAAAGATGGAACATGACTCTACCTGATCCCAGAGCTCAGGCTCTTGGCTGCAAGGAAATGCCTAGAAAAACTGAGGTGTTCGCTACATTTCAGAGTGGAGGGGGAGATGTGCACAGTCTGTCCCTCACCTCCCTTGCTACTTAGTAGCATTTCCTTGCCAAGCACCAAATCAGCAACATCAGCATCTGGAAGCATCCGAGGCATGCAGAAACTCAAGGCTTCCCCCCAGACCTACCCAGCCAGAGTCTGCCCTCTGAAGCTGGAGAAGAACTGACCACCTTCCTCACTGGTCCATCTATTACAGGCCTTCAATGAAGTGCTAATTACCCTGTGGCAGAATGCAACTCTGAGAAACTTTTTCTGTGCCTTTTGTCAAATCTGACTTGTAAAGGGTATTCTGCTTACTTAAAAAGGTATCATTTCTTTTTTAAAAAAAGATTTTATTTATTTATTTTTAGAGAGAGGGGAAGGGAGGGAGAAAGAGAGAGAGAGAAACATCAATGTGTGGTTGCCTCTCACACGGTGTCCACTGGGGACCTGGCCCGCAACCCGGGCATGTGCCCTGACTGGGAATCGAACTGGCGTCCCTTGGGTTCACAGCCCACACTCAATCCACTGAGCTACACCAGCCAGGGGGGAAAAAAGGTATCATTTCTAACTGACCCCTTGCCAGAACAGAAATCTCCCTCAAACCAGCAGGGAGAAGACACAAAGGAGTATTTAAGGGTTTGCTAGTTAGCCTCACCAGCTGCATTTACTGGCACCTCGGTGGTAGAAGGTAAGGCTACATATTAACACCTAAGAAGATTAATGGAGTTTGTAGGAGGAGGGTTCTCATTGGGTTAAAGGTCATTTACTACCAAATCTCTTCATTTTAAAGGAGCCTCAAAGAGTGCTTGGGGAGGGGTCTCATAGCGGAAGTGCCACTGTCTGCAATGCACACTGTACCTGGAGTCCAGGTCCCCTCCACCCAGCAAACAAGGAAAGTGCTAGCTGCCCGCACTGAGTGCTTTGCCTTTCCCAGTGTGGCTCTCACTGACGCAGTCTGGCCCCATGCACTGTGTGCCCTCTGGTTTATTTTTGCTCCTAGGCACGACACCAAACCTCGCAGTTCTTCCAAATGTAAGAAAAGACATCTTATTTTGTGTGCAGTCAGCTGATGGGGAAGGAGGGCCCTCTCAGACTCCCCAGCCCTGGGAGAATGCAGCCTCCTTTGTGGCTGGGGAGCCAGTCGTCTGGTCATTCCGTCTTCTGTGTCATGATGCAGTTAAATTTCTAGAAACAACCCAAGCCTGGAGTCTGATGGCCTGGCCAAGTCTGGCCCATTTGTACGTCTCTCAGAGGCTTGTCTGCCAGGATAAGTAGTAAATAATTGCCAAAAATCACAAGCGATAACCTCTTTGAGACTCAGTTTCCTTATCTGGAAATCCACAAAGAGGGTGTGGAAGGAGATCATCCCTAGAGTTCCTGCAAGTTCAAGGACTCCGATCCTTCGTGTTGGCACACCTGGCCTGTAACTCACCAGCTCACAAGAGTTATCTCTGTGTCACGGATTCCCACCAGGGAGTGCCTGTAGCTGGCAGCCCCTTAACTCAGTCCCCAGACTTTTGTCCTCACCCCTTTTTAATCTGTAACCCAAACCTGAGAGTACATTTTGACAAAGTGCCTGGAGGTCAAGTGGCCAGCAAAAAGGTGTTCACCACAAATTCACAGAAGAATTGCCAAATGGTTTATGGCACATCTAGACAATGGAATATGATTGAGATAACAAACGTTTTCAAGAATTGTCAATGACACGTAGAAAATGTTTGAGCCCACTGTGGTAGGATTCCAATCTCAAAGGGAACTCGAGGATATGAAATGGAGAATCTCAGGCATGTGCTCTCAGAAGAATGAACTTAACCAAAAGACTGATTTACAAAAGACTGAGACTTGTCTCCCGGCTGATGAATATTTGCCAAAATCCCTGCGCATTCTCGAGCCAATGCACTTACTGCTTGGACTCACTCGGGCTGGCCTTCCTCCTCTCTGCCCTCCTTGCCCATGAGTACAGCCCCCTCCCCACACATGCCTTCAACAGACTCACAGGGAGCTTGCTACAGCATGTGCTCCCTGAACTGCAATTCTCTGCTATTCCCAAATCAGGCCAACTTCCGGTCATTGGAGTTTGCCTCAGTTTATTGTCTTTATTCAGGGTGACACCATGATGTGCTATATGAGAGACAGAACCATACATGTAGAAAGATCCCACCGGGTCTCACTAGGGAATTATATTATTAAAAACCTGAATTTTATTTATATATTTATAAATTTGTCCACTTGGTTTATAGTATATAGTTATAAAAGATCAGAAAATGGAATTACAGATCATTTCCTTTTTCTTTGTCTTTTTCTGTATTTTCTACAATTATCAGAAGTATGCACTATTTTTATAAACAGAAGAAACCAAAAGTGTTCTTTTTTTTTTGAAGAAGAAGAATTAAAACAGGACATATGTGGGCCTTCTTATGTGCCTGCAAGAGCTCTAACGTGGGTGCCCATGGGCACAGCATGATGCCAGACACCTCCTACTCACTGCATTTAATTTTCATGGCCATCACAGGTGACCAACATTGTCCTGCACTGTCTAGATGTATGTGATGGCGTCTGAGCCCTGTTCGTCCCTGCTTCTTGCAAATGCTGTCGTCTCAGTTTTCTGCTGATTGTCAGTGGCATCATCTTCTGCCCGGACTTGTGCTGACTCCACAGGGAGAGGGTGACCTCATTTACTCCGAGTACAGTTGGAGAAGACGGGAATTGCGAATGGTGGAGGCTTCAATTCTAATTTGCTTTTGCTCCACAGCTGGTAGTTACAGCTGGATTTTCTGCTACCTTACTTAAAGGCACACAGACCTTACAAAGCGAAAATGGTCTTTCAGAGAAACAGACTCTGTGTTTCAAATGATGAACACATGGCTTGTTTATGACTCTGACTTTGACTCTTGTAACAGATGCTGTCAGTGCCCCGCCACATATCCTTTGCCTTCCTGGAGGACTTCCTGTGCCTCTCTGTTTGAGGATATGCTCTGATCTTGGAGGCAGGGTTGCGCAGTCCCTTCCAGGACAGGCCAGAAGTGCCGGTTAATGTCCCAGGAGCAAACTGCAATCAATCACTGAGAGGTGGGAGCTGGTGTATAAACACCCCGTCTCATCCCTCGGTGGGCCAGCTTGGAGGCATGTTCCAGCAGACTCTCAGAGTCCTCAGCAAGCCCCAGTCGCCCACAACGGAAACTTGCTGATTAACATCTGCGTCACTGGCCATCCACCCTCCTCCTCTCCCTCACCCACTCTCTCACTGTGGTCCTGAATAAACGACTGGCACCAAAATCCTTGCTTTAGGGTTTGCTTTCGTGGGAAATCCAAACTAAGAGAACCTCACTCCTTGTGTATCTGACAATGTTCTTGGGCCATTTGGAACAAAGGACATCACCTTTCCCCCCGCCCCGAACCAAGGCGGTATTAGGGATATTAAGTTCATCTACTGCATAGGCCATAGAGCAAGAAGGTGCCCTGAATCGCAGTGGTTTGAAACTCTAAGTTGGATATGTTTAGCACCTGTTAAGACCCCTGGCGCTGGTAAGCAGTGAATTGTCTCCTGTTACTACAAAGAAAGAACTCGTTCTGCACACAGGCTGCAAAAGAAAGACAGAACCCACTTCATTTCCCTAAAGCTATGAAGACATTTCTCCCCAGGCAACCATGAGCTTTTAAATGATTGTGCCCTAAAAATATCATTCTCACTCCTGAACGGGTTACAAAAACTGAAACGGTGGGTTATTTTCATCCACCCCCAGAGCAGCTGCTCAGGAACTCTGAATGCGGGAGGGGATTGTGCAATGACTCGGTGCTGTCTTTGACTTGGCGAAGCACATCATCGTTCTGCGATGGGCTTTCGAGGTAATGTCATGGGCCATCTGAGGGTCTCTGCATGGAGGGAAGAAAAGGAATGAAGAGCGGGAAAGATGAAGAGAGACCTAGATGTCTGGATTACATGCAGGGCCTGCCTACCTTTCTGTTAACCTTTGCAAGCCTCCTGCCCTGCCGCCTTGCAGCATGCTCAGGAAGGCCCTGATCCTCCCTGCCTTGTTTCCCCTGTCTGTGACTTTCTCCATACTACCCCAGCCACTGACCTAGAGTTGACCACTGACAGGTATCTGGAGAACACAGAGGCTTTTGAATTGTCTACTGATGTGGAATCAAGTACCCTCAGCTTCGTAGACGAAGCTGCTGAGGTCACACAGTCCACTACAATTCAATTCACACCGAGTTTCTGAGTGAAACTTATTCAGATGTCATGACTGTTTACCATGACCAGAGCACCAAACCAGCCTGTCACCTCCACAGGAAGCCACAAGTTCTCGGTGCTTGTTTAAACTGATGCGAATTCTCCATTAGCTGTGACCACCACTCTGCAACCCGCCGCTTTCTAAGAAGATCCTGACTTCTGAAGACGCCCACCATTACAGTACAGGAGATTGCAAGACTGCAGAAAATGAGTGAGAACATGGAATGTACCCAGGTGAGGAGAAAGTGCAGGGTGAAGGGAATTGTATACGGACGGGGGAAAGGCATTTCTTCACCATTTCCCATTTAATATGGGATCAATAAATGTTCATTTGAATTAAAAAAAAAGATCTGGATGAAACTAGGACTTTGTGAGACCTAAGAATATTTTCCAAACAACAGCGATGAAAAGTAATTGATATTTGTATTATGCCTTCTACCTTACAAAGCCCTTCCATGTACTCAGTCTTACTCAGTCCTCAACAGTCCTATGAATACGTATTTAACTCATCCATCTCTAGATGAGGAAACTAAGACGCAGACAGGTTAAGTAATATGCCCATCCTACAGATAGTGGGGTGGGCCATGTGACTTGTTTTAGCCAATGGAATGTGAGCAGAACTGACAGCATTCAGTTTTCCACTCGGGCCTCTGGAAGCTTCTGACCTCCACCAGGAGAAGAGCACGGCCCAAGTAGCCACCAGCCTGGATGGCAGAATAAGTCCTATGGAGCAGACCCACAGTCCAGGACCAATGCCAGCTGATGTGTGGACCCACAACAATAAATGCATGCTAACTGCTGCATGCCACCAAGTTCTGGAGTGCCCTTTTATGCAGCATTATTGCGGCAAAGGATGACCACTATGGAAGGCATATACAATGGAGAAGTTTTCTAATTCCCCAAATGTGAGGACTAGGCATGCAGACATTGTTCTATGTAAAACTTCAAAAGATAAAATATTTCTATTTGGCACCTTCTCTGTAAAGCCTGTGTTCATAGTCTAAATGTCCAGTCCCTCCATTGCCCTGACTGTTGGGTCTTATTTATACATTGTGGGTAGATTCTTCCCATCTCATTTACTCCCTCAAGATGAGCTGTCTTTGGGGCATTCCTTCAAGGCTTTGCTTTCTCTCTAATGAGAATTACGGCTAATAATAAATAGCACTTTCTATATGGCAGGTTGGTTCTGAGTGCTTAATAAGGTTTAACTCAGTCTTCACAGCCACACTATGGGCCACGTTATAGGGTAGATACTACTATTAATGTCTCCACTTTATGGATGAAGAAACTGAGGCACACAGAAGTTAAGTAATGGTCCTAGATCACACAGTTAGCAAGTGGAAGAGCGAGGATTCAACCTGGTAGTTCCACCCTAGACTCCAAGCTCTCTACCTTTATCATCTTCTTGATAGTGAGGGGCTAAATGGATAAATTAATCTATACCAACATTAATTTGTTATCTAGTATTAGTTCATTATTTCCTCAGATAGCATACGGCCGTAATTCATTATATGTGTAGAAGACCCTGAGGAAATGAATCTAATGATGGAATTTTGCCCTTATGACAAGCCACCAAGGAGATCATTTGAAGGTGATATTTTTTTCTCATGCCCTGCGGATCACAAACACTCTAATTTCAAGGAAGGCCAAAGATTTCGCAAACTGAAAACCTGAGAAGAGAAATTTGTGGGGAAAAAAGTAAGCAACTCCTCCTCTGACAGTGTGTACATGGGAAATAGGCACTCAGATGGCTCTCAACGAAAACCCAACTACCACTTCGGGGCTTAAAAAACTTAGCTGAAGTTCTCCTTCCTGAGGCTGGGCAGCTCCGGTACCTGTCCTGGGGTCTCAGGCTCCACTTCCTTGCCCTCCTTTGGATCCTGGTCCCAGTGGTTGCAAGGCAGCTGCGGTTCTACTGTCCCTGAGTCATGCCGGGATACAAAACTCCACCTCCTTAGTGGTTCCTGCAAAAACATCAGTGAGACCAAGCACGTGACTGTTTTCTATTTTTACCAAAGACATTAAGACACAGAGAGGGGACCACATCACAGATGATGCATCCACCCTCCATCTCCCTCCTGTCTCAGCTCTTTCAGAAATCCTCACACTCTCTACACATGGAGCTTCTGGTGGGCAGTCCCCCAGCTCTGGTTGGTTCTCTCGGGGGAACAGTCCTGTAGAGCCATCTGTTTCTCTAGCTGTCGCCCACCCTTCCCTCTAGAATTCCGATAAGTCCACGTGTCTCTATCTAGTTACAGTAAGAAATATTAGTGAAAATAGTAGCTAACATAACCTGATTTCCATTCATTCCCTCAAAGAAAATATGCAGATTTTCTACAGGTAAGCTATTAGAATAAATGAAATAGTTCAGCAAAATTGGTGGATTATAGCATTGGCATTCGAACATTAACAGCATGCCAATGCACCAGCAACCCACAATTATGTAACCTTAACTTATTATTATATTAATGAACAGTAACAAATAAATAATAAATGAATCAAAAATATATTTCCAAAGATTCCATTTAGCCTATTTGCAAACACCATAGGGTACCTAGTGATAAGTCCAGTAGAAATGTCCGATACAATGGCCTAACTGTTCCTCTGAGGGACAGTGAATCAAAGAACTGTGGCTTATTCATGCAGTAGGGTTCTGTACAGCAATTAAAATGAGAGACCCAAGATCCGCCTATATATCTACATGGCTCAATCTTGAAAATCCTGAGTGAAAATAGCAATTTGCAAAATGTACACATAATATATAATTCATGTAAACATTTAAAACAATTGAATGTGTGAACATATAGCTGCAAAGAATAAAATTCACCTATTTTTTTAAAGGTTTTATTTATTTATTTTTAGAGAGAGACGAAGGGAAGGAGGAAGAGAGGGAGGGAAACATCAATGTATGAGAGAAACATTGATTAGTTGCCTCTTGCACGCCCCACCTGGGGACCTGGCCTAAGACCCAACCATGTGCCCTGACTAGGAACTGAACCTGAGACCAAGCTGGTGCTCAATCCACCGAGCCACACCGGCCAAGGCTAAAATTCGCCTATTTTTAAGATAAAGACTACCTGTAAAGAAGGAAGGATTGGAAAAGGATGAGAGTAGAGTGGGCTTTCTTTATACATTTCTAAGAGGGAAAGACTTTCCATGGTGATATTATATTATTTTTACATAGTATTTATATTATTAATGTATATTAATATATCAGTAGATGTATATTATATTTTGTGTTCTTATGTATTTATTTTACAATTAGAAATGGAAATGGAAATTTTATATGGGTTTAAAAAGGATTTCAATGAGATAACATTGAAAAGCCTTTCACATTCTTTAATAACTTTTTTCCCCTCTAAACACATTGATTTTGAAATGTGCAAGACAAAAAAAACCCCAAAAACATATCTTAGCAGATAGTTAGAGAGAGCAACCAAATATAATAAGAGACAAAATTCCCTGACTGAAATTTAATGATGATAGAAAGTTCAGATTAGATGTGCAATACTTCGTCCTTATTTTGAGAGCCTTTTAGGTGATCATGAGACAAGGCAAGTCACTTAACACCCCTGCCCCTCAGTTTTCCCTCAGTTTCCGAATCTCGTGGAGGCTCATTCCAGCGCTAAGGTTTTCTGAGACCCTAGCACTCTAAGCTCTTTGTGAGAGTTTAGAACTCTGATCTGCTTGCCAGGAGTGTCCTGCTCCTGGCAAAAGTTAAAAAGAGTCTCCTTCTGCAGCTACAAAGAATTAAGCAGGGAATGCTCAGAAAACAGAGGACAATGGGGACCGGAAATCGACACCTAGGCTTGGCACACCAGTTAGGAACCAGCGGGGGCCGTGGGAGGAGAGGTGCTGCGAAGGTCGAAGGTCGGTCCTGCCGATAAGATGAATGGTTCTGCTCCCTTGGATGATAGCAGTGTTTAGGGAACAAGTGTATCTATTTTGCTCTTAAGTGTTGGGCTATTTTGAATTCTGTTGTACGTATATCTCATTACCAGTAGTAAAAATGGATGGTAATTTAAATACATACTATCCATTAAACAGTTTCATATTTGTTTGAAATGACTAGTAAAATGGTATTGTGGTTATGTTTTTAAAGGGAGAGTCCTTATTTTTTTAAAGATCTGTATTGAAATATTTATGGATGAAATGACACCATGTCTTGGCCTTGCTTTAAGGTAATTCGGAGATGGAGGGAGAGGGTGGGAGTCAAACTAAAATAAGATGGACCATGTGCTGTTAGCTGAGGCTGAGTGAGGGGTATGGGGGCTTTATGGTACTATCCCTGTATTGTAACGTATGTTTGAAATATTCCACACGAAAAAACAGGCAAAAATAACACTAGTAAAACAAAATGCTTCCGGAGCCAATCTCTATTCTCAGTTACGTACGCTCGCAGAAATTCTACCCCCTTTGACCTAGGCCCTGCCACTTGTCTGTTCACGCCGCACAACTCTGGTAGAATTGAACACACTCAGGCTCCAGAATTTAAGTAACGCCAGGGCCACACAGTTAGTAAGTGGCAGAGTCTAGATTTGAACTCAGTTGGTATGATTCTGGAGCCTGGACCCATACCCCAGGTACCTCACTCCAAACATTGAATACGAACGTGGTATTTCATCAAAATGAAGCAAATGAGCTGTCTACATCACTTAAGTTATCATTAACATTGTTTAATACTTAGGTTTGATAATGTGGACAGTCTCACATGTCAGGCTCAATATAATAGTGCTGCCATTTAAAACAAATTTCAAAACCATGAGATCATATAACCAACATGCTTCTTAGACCAGAGCCAGTGTATCGAAATAAAAATATATCAGGGTGAAAATTCTAGTAGGGTTTCTGGCTATTCCTCATTTACCAAAGGGTGAACTGAAATATAACCTAAGCTTGATGCCTCCAAACAATCCTGGGATTTGCTGAGGAAGGTCAGAAAGGATGTTTTGCTTCTCAATTTTACTTTTACATTACGAGGCAACTCTACTTTATGTTTCCTAGTAGTAAAAAGTTTAAGATCATTAGAATCTACTTAGACACCTTCAAATAAACAACTCTTTCATTTTATATGGTGTAAAAGAACTGATTTGTTTTGCTTATAAGGAATTTCCCACTGGGCAGCTCATTTGTACTCTTTCTTATGTAGGGAATAAATACATACATAATGCTTTTGTTGGTGCAAAATATAGTAGTTCATAATTCTAGGCTTACTTTTAGTAAAAGCAGTCAGAAACCACAATTCACTCTAGACTAAAAGTAGACTAAATTATTATAAATATGAAATCACCTGCAGCTACAAAAGACAGCACATTTCTAAAAATATGAGGGATTTTTTCCACTTTGCCTCACATAGGGCTGCCAAAGCAGAAAAACTGAATGACTTTTATGACCAAGTGTTGGCATATCTCAATCCATAAAATCAGTTATTAGCATCTTTTCCTTTAGGAAGTGAGGAGGGCGGCAAGAGTGTAACACTGGAAATCTAAGAAGTAAGCTGCATTAAAATCAAAAATTTTTTTTAAAAAGGTAATGGACTTGAACTTCAGAGTATTTGATTACAAAGAAATGAGAGCCTCCAAAAATATGTGTAATAAATATCCAGCTAACAATACATTAACTAGTGAACCTTTTTCTTTCTTCTTTTCAGTGGTAAAAAAAAAAAAGATTAAAACAATGGTGACACTAAGCATTCTAAAAATTCTATCTATACTGTATTTTAAAATGTCTAAGTAGATAATTAAAACACTTCAATGAAGAATAAATATCCTTCTTGCCTAAAAGGTAGTCTCTTTGTTTCCCCTGTACGTTTCACTGGTTGTCTACTCAAGCAACTGGGAATGTAAACTGATTTATAGGTTGTTACCCTTTCTTTCATCACATACAGTCCAGGAGTGAATTATTTATAATGTGGTAAAGGGCTCAGTCTGAAATAAAGAGACAATTCTATCTTATCCAAAACAATGAAAAATATAGTTTTTCAATGATGTATATTTGAGCAAATGAAGGCTTTTTTCTTTGTAAAATTTAACTAGAAAGTATGCTTGCATACAAACACACACATATATATACATACAATTTTTTAAGAAGGAGGAGGTGAATTTCATTTTGAGCCTACAAATAGAGATTTTCTTTCTACTATTTCCTATGAAGGAGAAAAAAAAAAAAAACCCACCAAGAAAGTCTGTTGCTATCTCCATATGTCAGGTAGTTCCGCATCTCTTTTTTGGTCTAAGATATGCAGTTCTGTAAGGTTACTTGGTAAAAATCCTAGGTGAGGAGTAGGTGGTTAGGTCTGTAACTAAAGGGACTGGTAAATGAAGGTCAATCAGATACCCATCATTTCATTCGTTCTTTCAAAAAAGAATTTAAATTACAATTTACATTCAATATTGTTTTGTATCAATTTCAGGGGGGCAGCATGGTGTCAAAGTCATTCATTCTGAGGAGATACTTAGAATAAGGTAAACATGACTACAAGGAAAGCAAAAAGGAGCAACACTGGGAGTCTGTTTCCCCTCTGATTGGATCCCTGCATCTCCTGCTGGGAAAGGTTGTAAGCAAGGACTCTGCCAATTCTAACATTACAGTTTTGTCTCCAATGTCAGGAATGTTACCAAAAAAAAATTCATATATTGTATAGGGCAGAGAACTATTTAACTTCTGAAATTCTTTCGGACACTTCTATTATTTGAATTGCTCATAGTGTCCAATTTTAAGGGTCCACTCATCTCCTTGCTTATTTCCTTCTCCTTTGGTTTTTGGTGTTTCAGCTGGCATTTATATCAAATGTGACTGCCAGCATTTGGCACAGTGGGTGAAGTCTTATCTGAAAATCTGCTAGAGGCAGCCTGTGAGAGCTGGTACAACAGAAAGAAGCTCCAGAGATGGCTGCCTTGTTCCAGTTCTCAAACGCACAGGGAGACAGCCCCAATGGAAAGAGGAGGTAGTCTGTATCCCCTGACTCAGCCCTGCAAAGGTTTCCCTCTCAAACTAGTTTTCTGCAAAGCTCTGGTGCCTGCCAAATGGTTACTTTTCTTGAGATAAAGAAACAGTCAACTGTGGCTTTCAGGAAGCTGATGAGTAAGCAGAGGATGATGGTTGGCTGAGAGGGAAGAAAGATCTGAATCTCCCAGCAGATAGAAAGGTGGAGAGAGGAGGAGCTGTCTCTCTCCGGACTAGTGTTCCATTTCCCTCATCCAGGCCCTGAGGCTCAGCTGAATCAGAAACAAACCTGAAAAAGACATCTGGGGTACACCCCTGGGCATCCCAGCAGCATCTAAGCACTCCTTTATGACAGCAGGGTACTAGTAATGATGAACCTCAGGAAGCCCAGAGCCTCCAATTAAAAGTAAATCTATACTCATATAACCTGTTAAAGTAGCAAGAGAATGTTTAATATATTTTAGAAGGGTTATATATATTTATATAACGGGAGCTCCTGCTTTCAGGTATTGAACAATTTTGTACCCACTTCTCTTAAAACACATGCACACACAAACACAGGCATCATCACCGTTATCATTATCATAATGGAATTTTAGAACCCTGGTGACAAGGAGTAAATGCGTTCATTCATTCATATCTTCAACAACACATTACTGCTATGCTCCAGGCACAAAGTGCTTGGGGTATATATTGGTGAAGCCCTCACAGAGCTTGAGTTCTAATAAATAAGTAAATCCTATATTGTATTTCTATATTGTATTCCTAATACAATCCTATATTGTATTAGAAGGCAATAATAAGTACATTTTATAGTAAGTTAGAAAGCAATAAATATTATGGAAAACAAGAAGACAAGCAGGATCTGAAGAATCTGGAATTTCAGGGATGAAGGTTCAAGTTGCAGTGTCAAATGGGTTGTCAGGGTAACCTCAGGAAGAAGCTGAGAACTGAGCAAAAATGCTGCAGGAGGAGAGTTAGCCAACTGGCGATCTGGGGAAAGATATGAGCACGGGCAGCTCCTGCCCTCTTCAAGGCACAGTGAACAGCTAGAGCAAAGAAAAACACACTGTATTTAAAGAACAATGGTAGAGGGTCATCAGTGTTGCTGGATGGGAGAAATCGAGGGAGAGGGTGGAACAGAAAAGATTAGAAAGGAAATCGGTCCAGATGTGTACAGCCTTATCAGTCATTGTAAGTACTTTACCTTTTACTCTGATTAAAATGAGGAGCTACTGCCCTGGCTGGTGTGGCTCAGTGGATTGAGTGCTGGCCTGCGAACCAAAAAGTCACCAGTTCGGTTCCCAGTCAGGGCACATGCCTGGGTTGCAGGTCAGGTCCCCAGTAGGGGGCGTATGAGGGGCAACCACACACTGATGTTTCTCCTCCTCTCTCCCTCCTGTTCTCTCTAAAAATAAAGAAAACCTTAAAAAAAAAAAAAGAGGAGCCACTGTAGGTTTTGAGTAGAGGAGTTACATGATCTGGCTTATACATATTTTTAATTATTTTATTTTAATTGTTGTTCAAGTAAGTTTTCTGTCTTTTACTCCCATCCCAGCCCATCCCCCCAGCCCTCCCTACCTCCCTCCCATTTCCATCCACCCCTAGTTTTTGTCCATATGTCCTTTATACTTGTTCCTGTAAACCCTTCCCCTTTCCCCCTGAAATTCCCTCCCCTCTGGTCTGGCTTATAATTTTTTAAAGATTCTTCAAGCTGTCATGTTGATGAGGCTTTTAGAGCAATCTAGGCAAGGGATGATAGCTCAGACCAAGGTGGTATCAGTGGATGCATGATAAGTTGGGTTGTGGGTATATTTTGAAGGTAGAGGCTACAGGATTCCAAATGTGGGGTGGGAGAGAAATAGAGAAGCCAAGAAAGACTCAGGCAACAAAGATTTGCTACCTGGTGGGAAAGGCAATAGGTAAAGGAGCTTTTGCAGGGAAAGACCAGAAGTCCAATTTGGAGCATGCTGTTAGGAGATGTGGAATAAGCAGTCGGATATACTCACCTGGAGTTCCAGGTGGAGCTCTGGGTTGGAGAGATAAATTTGGGACTTTTGATGGAGACTTGACTTAGGGTGGTAAACACACAATACAGTGTAGAGATGATGGGTTGTAGTACTGTGCACCTGAAACCTTATAATTTTGTTAACTAGTGTCGCCCCAACAAATTTAATAAAAAGGAAAAATAAATACATTTGGGAGTTTTAGCATACAGATGGAGTTTAAAGTAACAAGACTAGATGAGATCACCAAGGTAGTAAGTGTAGATAAAGAGGAAGAACAAAGACTGAGCTCTGGAGTCCTTTAACCTTAATTGGTCAGGAAAATGCGGAAATGGTGAAGGAGACTGAGAAGGAGCAGCTAGTGAGGCAGGGAAAAAACTCCAAGAGAACATGGTGCCCTGAAAGCCACATGAAAGATGTCCAGAGGGGGTGATCAACTGTACAGATTGTGAAGTGACTCTGGGGGGCCAAGTGCTATACACAGGGGTCTCCTGTACAGCAGTGACTTAAATCCCAGATTCCCCTGGGAGTCCCCATCCTGCTTGTCACCATAGAAAACCTGGGCTCCCAAGACAAGGTTCTGTTCTTTTCCTAATCATACAAACAAACAAAAAGAAAATGAAGAGTTTTAGTTGCAGAAGTCCATTAGGCTCACCAATTCCAGGGATTGGTCAGAAATTAATGGTTTGAAAGGTAAAGCAAAACATCAGTCATTGATAATAAACATGTATCAAGCACTTAAAAGCAGTTACTGTTCTAAGCCATTTACATGAATCATCCTATTTAATCTTCGTAGTAATTCTAGGTCCTTTTATTCTCATTGTACAGCTAAGGAAACTGAGACTCAATGAGGTTAAGGAAATTGTCTAAGGTTACATAGCCAGCAACATATTTGCTAGCTTCCAAAGCTTTTTAGCTTCTAACTGCAATGTTAATGCATAGCAAGCACAGTATTTAGCTGTGGATTTTCTTACTAGCCTAACAGCACTGATGAGGTCATATATTATCAAGCGATCTTCAAATACGAGTTGACGGTGATGACATACAAAGACCAGACTATTTTAAGCAACTGCTCTTACATCGTGTACTAAGATAGAGCCTTAAAACGAGAACTTTTTCTGGACATGGGGCTCAGACATTCAAATATATTCAACCAGTAAAAGCTCTGACAGGGGGTTATTTTAGGGCTATTTTAGGTTGCTTCTTTTTCATCTCTGTATTCTCAAAACCAACTGCGCCTATCATTTTAAGTGTTGAAGAAACGTCTGTTGACTGGATGGATGAATGACTCACCTAGTGGGGCTTTTCGAATCTCATACGGAGCTTCTCATACAAAAATCCTGACCGTTAAAACAAGCCCTGTCAACATTCTTTTGTCTCGCAGCTGCTCAGGAGCTGGGGAAACCTGCTTCTAATAGGGGACAAAGGTTTGAGGAACGTCGCCACAACGGCCTCTTGAGCAGCGGAGCGGCCCATTTCCATCTAGGCGTCGGTGAAGTCCCGGAGGCGCGGGACCGGCATTCAGGTTGAATGGTGGTGGAACAGCAAGGACAGCGCAGGAGTTCCACGCACGCCGACTGCGCGATTTGTGGACCGGACCGAAGACTGGGAGGGGGCACTGTTCACCTAACACAGCCCAGTCCGCCCTGCTGCAGCTCTGGTTTACGGGTAGGGCGGTGGAAGGCGGTTCAACACGCTGAGCTCAGCTGAGCCGAAGTTGCTGGTCAGCCTACCCGGCCCTGCGCGCACGCGCATCCCCTCGACGCCCGCCTGCCTGTAGCGCACGCGCAGTCCATGCTCACACGTTCCGTCAGTCCCCGCCGGGCCCGGGGCTCCGCCCCCACAGGCCCCGCCTCGCTCCCGTGCTCGGAGAGCTCCATATCCGGGTTCCCGCTGCCGCCGCCGCCGCCGCAGCCACCGCCTCGCTCATTCAGCTTTGCGGGGAGTGTTGTGATTCCCAAGCAAAATGGCGGCTGTGGGGCGAGTCAGTTCCTACGGCTCTTCTCCGCCGGGATTAGCCTCGACTTACACGGGCGGCTCCTTAGCTAACGAGCTAACGTCGGGCAACGGTGGCGCTGCAGCAGGCGACGACGAGGACGGGCAGAACCTTTGGTAACGACCCCACCCCTCCCTGGGTCCCCGCTAGCACTCCCGGCCCTGCGGACGCCTTGGGATCCGTGCCCGCCGGAGCTCGGCACTGGGCCTCAACCCCCGCCCTGGCGCTCAGAGGCCGTGTCCGTCCCTCCCGCGCTGCGGCCCCGGCTCCCGGCCTCAGCGTGCGCCTTGCTCCCCGCTAGGTCCTGCATCCTCAGCGAAGTCTCCACCCGCTCGCGATCCAAGCTCCCCGCGGGGAAGAACGTACTGCTGTTGGGTAAGTGTACCCCCGCCTCGCTCTGCCCCGTCCCGCCCGGCCCCCACCCAGCCGGGGTACGGACCGCCAGGCGGATCGCTGGCTCGCTTTGTGCGGACTGCGGACCCTGGCCCCGCCCCGCTCGGCGGCAAGACCTGTCGCTGACAGCTGGGGAAGAAGGGGAACTGGGACACTTGCCCGGGGACCTGCTGGGACCTACCCTTTCCAGAGCTCTCCCTCCTCCCCTGGATGTCGGGAGGCTCTGACAATCTCCCCTGGCAAGGACAAAATGTGATAGCCCATCCGAGGGATTCTAGTGGCTTGGGGTTTACCTAGAAAATAAGGACGTTTTTTCTTTCATAACGAAAATTGGTAGCAGGAGCTGTTTCTCAAGAACTCTAGTGCAAATGGCATCCATTAATATTTAATAGCTGACTCTTTGTATAATTGACAGAGAAGCTAGAAATGAGACCTGGTAGTCGTGATGAATGTTCTTATTTGATTCAGCTTTTTTACGTACAATGGACTCGTGCTGCAGCTGCCTTTTTAACTGTCACTTATAATCCTGAAATTTAAAAAGGACAGTAGAACACCTTTCTAGTTCAGTCCTTTGGGCCAAATGGATGTAATAAGGAGAATGGTCTACTGTCTCAATTCTTCTGGTGGTTCTATATATCTTCTGCTCTGGAAGTTTTGTATCGTTCCTTTACTGATTTTGAGGGTGGGGTAGAGGACAGCATGGGACAACAATTCACAGGTTCATATTTATGCAGACTTAGCTCCTGAGTCATTTACACGAGATATTTCTTTCCTATTTAAATTCCTATTTAAATGTGAGCTATTGCAGTTTGGCTTATAAGATAATGGTTAAAATATAAAATTTTAGTATCGATATCTCAAGACTATGTTTGCTATGTGCATCTAAAAATAGGAAACAAGCCAAATCTGTTTGACAGGATCTGCTTTTAATAGGCATGTTTAGAAAGAAACAAAGTACGTATTTTTCATAAACTGCCAAGCTAGAATGTGATTCTTGACATTATTAAAGATACGTGGAGCTAGTTGAAAATTAGTGTTTACCTTCGTTTTTAATGTGATTGAAAGTACCTTCTGCAAATTAATCTGGGTTCAGTCATGGTCCTATCACACACTAGCCTGGTGATTCTAAGCAAGTTCCTTTACATCTGTAAACCTCAGTTTCTTTGTCTTTAAAATGGATATTATAGAAATAATAATGCCCATCAACTAGAGTCCAGTGATAACAGCACAGTGACTTTTTACGGTGGATTCGACTTACCTGTATTAGAAAAGACTTGATCAGCGCTTTCTTTTTAAAAATCGAATTAGTGCCTGCATCGGTGATATTTATAGCGCAAGGATAGATTAGTATCCAAAGGCAAAAAATTCCAGAAGGTGTTTGAAATTTATTAAACAAGTTACCGTTGAGCAGTAAATTTCAGTGGACTTAAGACAATGTGCCCTCATTGAAGTGTTTTATATTTTAATTAAGGTAAATAAGATTTCTTTTCAAATATTGCCATTGTAAAGATAAGATTTCTGAATTTTGTTTTCATTGTATGAGTTCCTTGCAGTTATTCCCGTGTATCAGATATTACTTAGATGGTTCTGTTTGTAGTGAAACAAAAGTGACAGTTTTGTTCATTTCTTTGTTCATGTTTCTAATTTGCTAAAGTTGTACTGTTCTTTTTCTTTTTTTTTAACCATGCTTTTTAAAAAACCTGCTTTTGACACTGGGTCAGTGTTTGTGACTGAGTGTACTTAGGGGCCTCAAACTCTTCCATTTCTTCATACTTAGGATAGATTCAATTTCTTTTCTTGTGACCTTAATAGTTCATAAAGCTCCATCCAGTATCAAGTTATACAAGCTTGAAACTAAAATTTTTTATTTGATGACTATTGGGATCAGTCCTTTTCAGCTTTGGAAGAAGCTAATAGATTTTTGTACTGATTATATAAATAGGATTAATTTCCTAAAATACCTCTAAAGATTTCTTAAGGACATTTTACCATCACGTATTATGACAGAATTCAGTCTATGCTGGTTGAGGAAATAAATACACAAGTAGGGATTGTGGTTTTCTTTGTTAGGGTTTTGAAGCTGCTAGACAGGAGGGTGGTAGGCCCTAGTGCACCTTTCCTGGATTATGGTGATTTCTGGAGGCCAGTATTTAAAAACCAAATCTGGGACTATAACAAGGTCTTCCACTTCCAGAAACATTCCTGGAATAGGAATGATGATCAAAGCTTAATGTACCCCACACACAAATTGTAGTTTAACCCTAGCTTGCTCTTTGGCCTCCTCTCCCGTTGCCTATGGGAAGAAAGGGTCAGGATTAGCATTTTCATGTAAATCTTAGTTACCTCCTCATCCTCCTTTCCCCACTCAAACCTGGGAAATAGATGTTGGCACCAGTTTTTGGAGGAGGTAGTGGATTTTAGAGACCTTTTAAGTGAGTTTTCCAAGGTCACATGGCTATAAAGATCCCGTGTTCTGTTAATTCCTGCAAGGGAGAGTGCTGTGTACTCTTCCGAATAATTTGTACTCTGCTGAATAACTTTTTAAAAGGGCTGTCTTTGAGTGAAATT
>PVKM010017688.1:0-25674 GCA_004027735.1 Carollia perspicillata
TTTCCTTTTTTTCTTGATGAGTCTGGTTAAAGGTGTGTCAATCTTGTTTACCTTTCTAAAGAACCAGCTCTTGGTTTTATTTAACTTTTGTATCATCTTTTTAGACTCTATTTTGTTTATTTCCACTCTGATCTTTATTATTTCCTTCTTTATACTCACTTTGGACATTTTCGGTTGTTCTTTTTCTAGTTTCTTTAAGTGTAAAGTTAGATTGTTTATTTGAGCTTTTTCTTGTGTTGTTGTTGTTGTTGTTTTTGAGATAGGCCTGTAAAGCTATGAATTTCCCTCTTAGGCTTGCTTGTCCATTGTCCCACAGATTTTGGATTGGTGTGTCCTCATTTTAATTTGTTTTATGGTATTTTTAAATTTCTTCTTTGATCTTATTGTTGACCCATTTATTGTTTAATAACATATTATTTAGCTTCCAGGTCTTCCTGTGCTTTCTGGTGCTCTTTTTGTGATTGATTTCTAGTTTCATAGCATTGTGGTCACAGAAGATGCTTGGTATGATTTCAGTCTTCTTAAATTTTTTGAGACTTGTTTTGTGTCCTAACATGTGATCTATTCTAGAAAACTTTCTGTGTGCACTTGAAAAGTATGTATATTCTGCTGCTTTGTGGTGAAATGCTCTGAAGTTATAAATTAAATCCATTTGATCTAATGTTTCATTTAAGGCTGCTGTCTCCTTATTGATTTTCTGCCTGGAAGATCTATTGCTTGAAGTCAATGGGGTGTCAAAATCCCCAACTATGACTATATTTTCATCAGTCTCTCCTTTTACATCCATCAAGATTTGCCACACAAATTTAGGTGCTCCTATGTTGGGTGCATAAATGTTCACTAGGGTTATATCCTCTTGTTGGATTGTTCCCTTTATCATTATGTGGTGTCCTTCCTTATCTCTTGCTATAGCCTTGGTTTTAAAGTCTATTCTGTCAGATACAAGTACTGCTACCCTAGCTTTTTTTTCTTTCCCATTTGCATGAAATATCTTTTTCCATCCCTTTACTTTTAGACTGTGTGTATCTTTTGATGTGACATGGGTCTTTTGGAGACAGCATATATATGGGTCTTGTTTTCTTATCCATTCAGCTACCCTATGTCTTCTGGTCAGAGCATTTAAGCTATTTACATTTAAGGTGATTTTTGATGGATATGTATGCAGTGCCATTTCATTGTTAGACTGTTCTTTCTCCCTTCTTCTTCTTTCTTCTTTTTGCTTTCTTCTTCTTTCTTCCTTCTTTCTTTTTCCTTCTTTCTTCTTCAAGCAAGCCCTTTAACATTTGTAGCAGTAGTGATTTGGTGTTAACAAATTCCTTTAGCTTTTTGTTGTCTGGGAAGCTCCTTATTTCTCCTTCAATTTTAAACTATAGCTTTGCTGAGTAAAGTACCTTGGTTGTAGGTCCTTGCTTTTCATTACCTTGAATATTTGACACCACTCCCTTCTGGCCTGAAGTGTTTCTGTTGAGTAATGGATGGTCCCTTGTGAGTAACTACCTGCTTTTCTCTGATAGGTTTTAGGATTCTCCCCTTGTCTTCAAGCCTTGTTATTTTAATTATGAGGTGTCTCAGTGTAGGCCTGTTTAGGCCCAACTTGCTTTGGGACTCTGAGCTTCCTGGACTTCTGTGTTTTCCTTCACAGATAAGGGAAGTTTTCATTCATTGGTTCTTCACGTAGGTCCTCGGTCCCTTGCTCACTCTTTTCTCCCTCTCATATTCCCATGGTCTGGATGTTGTTATGCTTCATGTTGTCCAAAATATTTCTTAAGCTGTCCTCATTTTTTAAAATTCATTTTTCTTTTTGATGCTCTGCCTGGGTGTTTTTTTCTACCTTGTCTTCCAAATCACTGATTCGATCCTCTGCTTCATCTAACCTACTGTTTAATCCTGCCAATGTATTATTTCTTTCAGATACTGCATTCTTTATTTCTGACTGGTCCTTTTTTTATGGTCTCTATGTCTTGTTTTCATACCTTTGAGTTCCTTATAATCATTTCTTGAAACTCTGATAAATTGCTTGCCTCCATTATTTCATCTATTTCTTCTGGAGATTTCTCTTCTTCTTTCGTTTGGGGTCTGTTTCTTTGTCTTCTCATTTTTGGCTGCTTCTTAGTATTTTCCAACTTAGTTGCTAAACTAATTAAACTGTTCAGTTAAGCTAATCAAGCTGTAATCAGCAGCCAGGCTTAAGCACCACAGGGTGGGGCAGGGTATTTCCTGTGGACAGCTCTGTTGCTTCCCCTCAGGCTGATGCCATTCAGAGAGGAGTGCTCTGCCTGAGAAAGCTGGCTTCTGCAGTACAGGGGATGATTCAGCACAGGGACCTGGTGGTTAGTCCTTCACTTTTCTCCCCAGAGCCACCAGCCCCAGACTTCCTCACGTGTCTCTAGTCCATTCTGCCCTCCCTCTGCTGGAGCCCAGGGTAAGTGGCTACAAATGAAATTTGGTGCTTTGCCCCTTTAGAAGGCTCTCTGTGTCTGTAGCTGTCTCTCCCTTGGAAGACAGAAACCCCACTGCTTTTCGCAGCTGGGTATTAACTGGGGTTTTTTTTTCTAGCTCTGGTGCTATTGGCTGGGAGCCCTGCTTGGAATTTAGACCCCACAGTTCTCAAGGGGAATCCCCTGCTGTGGAAATATCCCTCCAGAGCTTCAGCTGCTGCCCATGGGAGCCCAGCCAGCCCTCTCACTCCTCCTCCACACTCCCTACCAGTCATGTTGTGGTGAAGAGGTTTCTTCTGTCTGTCTATGGTTATAAGGCTTCTCTCCAGCTAGTGTTTAGCTGGTTGTGCAGGATGTTTTCTCTACAATTTAGTTTAATTCCGGATTGGTCCTAGGAGGAGTTCAGTGTGGCTTCCACTTACTCCTCTACCATCTTGGATCCAGCTCCTCACTTTCTTTTTCCTGGCAGCTCAGGACTCTTTCCTGTGTCATTCAGTTGGTTGAGCATCATCCTTAAAATCAGAGGGTGGCTGGTTTGGTTCTCTGTCAGGGCACATGCCTGGGTTGTGGGCTCCACCCAATTGATGTTTTTCTCTCACATCAATGTTTCTCACTCTCCTCTCCTCACCCCTCCCCTCCCCTCCCCTCTCCCCTCCCCTCTCCTCCCGATCTATACTCTTCTTCTGAGGTGTTGAACAAAGTGGCATGCCCGGATGCCAGCTGATCAGCTGCTGGGCTTTGGCTGTGGCTTCCCTGGGGGAGACCCCATACAGCTATTTTTATTTTGTTTTGATTTTTAAGGAGATGACTTTATTCAACAAATGCAAATAAATAAAAAAATAGCTTCTTTTTGATAGGATACATCTAGAAGATAAAACTGTATTGAAAATGGGTTTGTACAAGTCACATTGAATAAATTAACATTGGCAGGACTCTGGCTTATTTGCTCACACATTTTAGGTAACCTGTACACCAAGAAGCAGTGCCCCCAAAGGAGTTAAATTCAAAAATACCAAATGACAGCAACAGGGAGAAATTTTCACTGGTGTGACGTATACATTGCATGAGATAATTAAAATTGCGTAGTCTTAGCTTTAACATGAAAGATTTTGTTTCTTTGTGTGCTTTTTTCCTCTCCTTTTTTTTTTTTTGTTACCGTGTTTCCACCAGGCAGTAGCTGTCGTCACACGTGGAATGGGATATATTTTATTCAGGGTTGTGGTTACATATATGATTTTTAAAAGTGAATGCTGTCTCAGGCCTCTCGTATTTTCACCCTGAGGCCCTGGAGCAGCACAGTATTTATGTGACAGCTGAGGTTGGGTGACCACCACTACACAAACTGAGGTGTAGTCCTACTGTATTAGGGTTTCAAGATCATTTCCTTTCCTAACGGGCTTCAGGGAGGCCCACCCTGATGATCACTAGGCCTCAAGACTTGGGGAGAAATTCCATAGTAGGTGACTTTTTTTTTCTCTGATGTTTCCTCTTCGTATTCTCTTGGACTCACCTTTAATGTAATAATTAGTGATCTTGTCATCCCTTTATTGTAAACCCTTCGGTTGAATTTCAGATGGGATCCTGAATGAGCTGTTCTCTGTCCACCTTTCAGCCTCTCATTCCAGTACACAGTAGATCCTGTGCCTGGGAAACAGATGCAGAGAGGGAGCTTCATGTACAAGACATTTGTTGGGGAAAGCCTTTGAGATCAACCTGTGTGGGAAGGAGGGGTGAAGAAGAAAGTGGGATTGGGTACCAGAGAAGTCAAGCTGCAGTGCACTCCCAAGAAGGTCTCCCCTTCCCCCAAGGAAACTTCAGAGTTGGGAGGCCCTTCAGAGCTATTCAGGTTGGGTTAAGGAGCCAGTCTTTTATTCCTGAATTGAATAGTCCCAGTAAGCTGCTGGAAGGCAGGATGAGCAGGCAGAGTAATTTTCTCCAGCAGAGGAAAACCCAAAGGTGGTGGAGGGCTGTTGGCCAGCTGCCCTCTCAGCACCTTGGGTCTCCTCCCTGCAGGGAGATCTCAGAGGCTCACCACACTAGCAAACGTGCACTTCTCCAGCCTTGGCTGACTTCCCTCTGCAGCCTCTGGGCCTTTTGTGTGTTACTTTTTTTATCTGGAAACTTTTCTTTGTTATTTCCCTCCTGCTTTGCCTACTTAACTCCTGTTCACTCTTCAGATCTTATCTCGTAGGCCTCTTCCATGGGAAAGCTCTTACCAGACTAAATTGTTGGTTATGCAAATCAAAAGTGCTCTGTATTTCTCCTCCTTTGCAGTGTCCATCACTCTTACTGTCTGATTGTGTACTGTCTGTGTGCTCTGTGAGTTTCCTGTTGGAGGCAAGCTGGCGGCATAGCCCACAGTGTTTTGAAGGGTGGTATGTGGTATACAAAAGATACTCAACAAATAGATGTTGCCTCAACTGAAGTGTGAGAAAATATTAAAATATTTTTAAAAATTATTTCATTTATATAAGATGCCAGGTGGGCACTATTTATTGGAGGGACCGCTTCATAAATTATATAAATGTGTAACAACTATGCTGTACACCTGAAATTAATATAAAATATTGAATGTCAACTGTAATTTAAAAATTTTAAATAAAATAATTTTTGTTTAAAATTGTTTAAATTTAAACGATATGCAAAATTCTTCAGTTGCATTTGATACTTGCTTTATTTGGTATTTCATCAAATGTGGCATGCTATTTTTTTCTTGAGCTGCTTATTGTGAAACATGAAGTGCCAGGTAGCTCAGGTGAGTCTCACAGAGGTAAAAATTTGGGCCAGTTTGGAGTGTTTATGACTGCCTAAATTTCCATAAATTTGAGAAACACTACAGTAACATCTTTCCACTGCACATTCTGTGATTTAGTGGTACATTTTTAGAAAGTATAAACAAGTAAACAAATCTTAAAATTATCTCCATTCTTATTAAAGAAAGATCGTATGAAAATAAACATGAATTTACAAAGTAGGTAATAAATTGATGGTCATTGTTATGGTGTAGAATTCTATGTTACCAGAAGACTTATTTAAGTACTGTACTTTTTTAAAAAGATTTTATTTATTAATTTTTCAGAGAGAGGGTAAGGGAGGGAGAAAGAGAGGGAGAGAAACATCGATGTGAGAGAGAAACATCAATGGGTTGCCTCTCACATGCACCCCGACCAGGGACTGAACCCACAAGCCAGGCACAGGCTCTTACCTGGAATCAAACTGGCGAGCCTTCGATTTGTGGGATTGACGCCCAACCCGCTGAGCCGCACTGGTCAGCACAAAGCACAGCACTATTTACAGTTGCCCAGCACTTGACTTAGAGGAGGGAGTCAAGTAATTTGACCAAAATGTAAACTTTAATTATTTTTCATGTTCAGCCAGGATGAGAATCATTAATTTAAGTGAAGAAAATAAGACTGGACTTAGAGAATCTTGGTTTGGTATTTGGTATTATGTAGTTTATTTCCAAATTCAATTGCCCCGCAACAGTTCTTAAAGGAACTGCAAGATTTCCCCCTTCTTGTTCACTTTTGAGATATTATACATAAATGGAGCTTAAAGGGCTCCTTTGTTCTTAGAGCCTATGCTCCTTCAATTGAGTT
Organism: Carollia perspicillata; assembly: GCA_004027735.1. NCBI lineage: Eukaryota > Metazoa > Chordata > Mammalia > Chiroptera > Phyllostomidae > Carollia > Carollia perspicillata. The sequence goes on from PVKM010017688.1 coordinate 6,038, forward strand.
TACAGTTCTGTCAGTTAAAACTATATATGCATGTATGTGTGTATATATGTGTGTGTGAACATAATGTATATATAGAGCTATCTTTCTAAAGGAATATTGTAGTTCTTACCTTTATGAGGAGATAAAAGTAGTCTTGATTATTTCTTTTCTACACTGATTTGGGAGATTAGTGTATAAATCTTAGGTAGATGGCTCATGTTAAACACCCTTGGTAAAAGAAGGCTGCCCGACAGTCTGAGCAAGTCTTTGGTTATTTGCTCCATAGAGAAGTTGTCTAATCGCCCTGGGTTTCGGTACAATATCATAGTTCACAGAATGCGTGCATGGGCCGGGAAGTCAGAGGGTGTGCGTCCTCACCGGACTGTGTCTAGCTGGGTTCGCTTAACCTCTTCAGCCAACTTCCTTATCTGCACACTAGTAGGACTGGCTCCTACTCCGTCACGTAGCTGCAGGGTTTAAATGTGGGAATCTGCAGAGCGTGCCCTGAGGAGTGCTGGCACCAGGCCCCCAGCGAATGGTAGCTATTATTATTATCACCAGTGCCTGGAAACAGCATATGTTTTTATTTCCCAATTTCAAAGTTAATTTTTAAAATGAAGGTTTATTTCCCCATCGAATTCTAAATTTTTGCACGTGTATAAAGAAAAGACTGTTACAATTTAGAAATTATATTTTGGAAACTAATTAAGAGCCTTAGAATTTTTGGCTGATCCCTGAAACTCCTTTGACATTTGAAAGTTGTCAAGACACCATCAGGTATTTCAGAATGAGATCAGGTCTGGTTCATTTGGATGAATCTGATAGTTTCAGAATTTATTTGATTACGTTGAGGCTTTTTGTTCCCAGAATTTTCCCTGGTTTGTGTGTGTACATATATAATCAAGAGAAAGTACAGAGTGGCTGGGATTTGGATTAAAAAAATCTCTTTAGGAATTAATAATTTATAAATCACTATTTATGTATTTTCACTTTGGTTCCCAAGTTTCACCAGCTCCCCAGGACAGATCCGAGAAGGAAGTGCCATGGGAACCCACAGGAGTGACTAACACTCATTCTGGAAGACCTCACAGAAGAAGTGACATTTGGGTTGGCTCTGAAGGGCGAATTGTTTGCCAGATGGAGAACGGGACGGGTGTGGGGGTGCTTTTCCAGAATAAGGGAGTGATATGTGAAAAGGCAGAGCCGTGAAAACACATACATTTCATTAACAGCGAGGAATCAGCTGCTGGCGCTGTAGGAAATTACAATGTGGACGCTGCCCCAGAACTGTCCAAGCCTGGCCTCAAACGGGGAGGGTGTAGTGAGATACTGGAAAAGGATTTGGGGCCAAACTGAGAAGAGTGTGTGTTCTAAGGAACTGGTTCTTTACCTGAAAGGTAGTGCTCACCTCTGTGTTTTTAGAAAGGTTTCTGGGTGGAGGATGAGCTGAAGAGGCGAGAGAGAGAAGAACTGTGGGAAAGTGTTGACCGTAATCCACTTGAGAGATGAAACGTGGTGACGGAAATAGGACGGAACAAAGGAGGTTAGGAGTGGGATTCTTAGGCAGTAGAATTGATTTGCAGAAGGAGGAAGGATTTAATTAATATGTATGGGATGTACATGGTGTAACTTGAGCTTTAGCTTCATAACAGCCCATGAAATAGGTTAGTGTTTTGCAGGTCATTTTTTTAAGGAAAAATGTTAATACATTCCTTTAAAAAAGAATAATTTATAGTCAAATAAGTTGGGACAAGAGGAGATTAAACCAAGCGAAATAGGTTTTGCTTGGATTATGTTATTTCTCATTACCTTTAATCTGATATTTTTTGTGAATTCAAAATTTTAGAATAATAGAAGTATATCTTAAAACTTATTTGTTTTATTTTAAGTAAATTTCTTATAGGACTCATTGAGAGAGCTTTTTTGTTTTTTCTTAAATCCTCACTGAGCATATGTTTGTTGATTTTTAGAGAGGAAGAGGGAGAAAGAGAGAGACAGAGACAGACAGACACACACACACACACACACACACACACATCAATGTGATAAACTGATTCGTTGCCTCCGGCACTTGAACCTGCAACCAATGTATGTGCCCTGACTGGGGATCAAACCCAAAATCTTTTAGGGTGTGGGATGATGCTCCAACCAACTGAGCCACCTGGCCAAGGCAAGACCGCTTTGATATCCTCATTTTATAAACTGAGAACTGAGACTTAATAAGATGCAATTCTCTTGTCCAAGGATTTTACAGTTAATAAGAATCCCTCTATATTAAATCCATGTCGCTTATTTTACATGATACTCTTTCCTCATTGAAATTGTTGGACTCAGATTTTAAGGCTAGGAAACAAGTCAAGCCCAATTTAAAGGTTTAAGTGACCACGTTGTTTGCATTTTTAGTGGAAGTAGGAAGCATGAGCACTGGAGCAGTTTTGTTTTTGTTTTGTACCTGTGGGAAAGGAACGCACAGTCATGTCAGCTTTGGACTTGTTGCATTTCAGGTTCTTGGTCGAGATGTCTAGCAAGCAGTTGAAATACCGAAAAATGAAAAGTGTATTTTTGGACTTGACACAACGGTAGCTTTTTCTGTTATAAAATGGGCCATTAAAGTTTGCCTATTCAATTTTATTATGGCTTGAAATAAAAGTTGCTAAGTTGATGTCCCAAACTGCCAAAGTAGTTATTTTTCTAGATGCAATTATTACTTCATGCCCAAGTATCCCATTTCATTTTGTGTGTGTGTGTGTGTGTGTGTGTGTGTGTTGTCAGAAAGCCATCTGGAGAAAACTTTAGGGGAACAATAGCTCTAATTTTCTTTAGAGAAAATTATACTCTCTAGATCTCATGGAATATTTTAAGGGTTTCTTGACACCAGTAAGTGCCCATGTGAATGGACTACTTATCAGAGTGGTTTTCTCAAGGGTTGTTCACCTCGATCCTTGTTATATGTATGATTTAAAAAATAAATTCGTGTCCTAACAGTGTGTCTCATACGGTTTGGCTTGATTTATTTAAAGGTTTCTCCTTTAATATTACTAGATGTTGAAGTTGACATTTCTTAATCTTCTGCCATTCCTTCTCTTACCATTATTGTTGTCCCAGTTACTGTAGAGTTATTAGATCAAGAATTATCCCCTCTCCTTAAATGGTCAATATTATGAAGAGATAAGTAGACACCTACTCCTCCAGGAAGCATGAAGTAAATGTCAGATAAGCAGCGTGAATAACGTAGTTACATCAGTTAAGAAGGCACTTTCGCTGGGTGGGAATTGGTCATGCTTTTACAGGTGATTTATTCCTTGTAGGATGATGGCTCCAAGGGCACACAGGTAGTGGGTATGGGGAGGGAAACTCAGAAGGGCACTCAGCTTGTTGGAGGAGTGACCCGTAGGCCAATTTGGCTGGAGTGCAGAATTCATAGAATAGTGTCGTTGGAGACAGGTGTCAAATTAGATGGCTTGGGGCCACATTATGGAGGACTTTGTGGTATCTGATTTCTTAAGAGAAGGTCTCTTAGTATTTGTCTGGCTATCACTCTTCCGTGGACTAGTTTTAGTCTGCAAGGCCAACAAAACGTAAGCTGATAACAGGGCGTACACATGCTTCCAACTAAGGGGGAATCGGCCTCTTCCCTTCTCCCTGCTTTGAAGTTTTATTACTCTGATACCATTTAATTTCACTATTTGGGGAATATTTCTGATATTTGATGGTGATTTTCAGGTAAGCTTAAAGGAAAAGATGAAACTAGGTAAATTTCTTTCAAAATGCCAACTGAAGTAAAACAAAGAGACAGCAGCTGTAAAAACACACTCGACTTCTCAGTTATGGCTTATCATGCTAGCTTCAGTGCAGGCGCACGGTGTGTACTTCTGTTTCCATGGCTACCCTAGGCCGCAGAATCCCCCAGGTTAGGCGTGCTCTAGCATGAGATTTTTTCATGGAAAGGAAACTGAAGACTTTACAAAGGGTGAAGTCAAAACTTTTTTTTTTTTAGTATATGGGTTATACATTTTTTAGAAATAAAATTGGTTACTGTACTATGTTGATTTCCAAGTTATAAGTGAAGCCAGACCTGAAGGCAGTGTTTTAAGGAGTTTGAAATTTGGCTTTTAAGTAGTTTTCTCCTAGATGGTCTCTATGACAACAAAACTCAGTGCAGGTACTGAGTATCATCTTTGCTGTGAAAATTCATGCCACAAAAATGTCTTTTGTCCTAATGCTGCCCTAATATATTAAGGCAGGATAATTTAGCTCGTTCAAAGTGTTACATAGACAAATATTTCAAAATTCTTTTTTTAAGACCTTAATGAAATGGCAGTTATAAATAAGGCTTTAAAAATTGAGTGATGCTATCAGGCTATATTCTCTCTCTTTTTTTAAAGCTTTATTTATCTTTAGAGGGGAAGGGAAGGAGAGAGGGAGAGAAATATCAATGTATGGTTGCCTCACATGTGTCCCCTGCTGGGAACTTGCCTGCAACCCAGTCATGTGCCCTGACTGGGAATCGAACCGAGGTTGTTTCGTTCCAAGGCCCCCGCTCAATCCACTGAGCTACACCAGCCAGGGCCAGGCTATATTCTTAAATTGATGTTTTATTCACTTAAGAACAAGTAAATATTCCAATTACCAATTGGAAAAAATAATATTTTTTATGATAGAAAAATTTAAATTTCTTAAGCATTGCAGAGGATTGCTGTTTTAATAATGCTTACTTTGCAGTGTAATAGATAACTTCTCTCAATGTTCTGGCATGCACCCTCTCCCCCCGGTTTTTCTGCCAAAGAAACATTTTGTTTTCAAGCTAACAACTGATGAAGCCAAACATTTGTTAAAATCTAATTAAAAAATAACCTCAGCATTTTAGTACAATGGCTATTATAGTGTATGCTCTTTAAAGCTTTGTAAAGGACTAGACTGGTTCCCAGATGCAATGAGGTGCCGCCTAAGAAGTGAGCTATATGTACGACCCACAGACATGAACTAAGGGGGGTGGATGCTGGAGGGAGGGTGGTGCAGGGTGGAGGGGGACAAAGGAGAGAAAAAAATGGGACGGCTATAATAGCATAATCAGTAAAATATACTTAAGAAAATTAGGTGCTTCCCAAAGCTCCCTTGCACCCCTTCCAATTGCTCCCCAAAAGTAACTGCCATCCCAGCTTCTAGCATTATAAATGGTTTTAACTATTTAGGAACTTTATTTTAATGGAATCACACAGTATTTTTCTTTGTCTACTTATTTTACACAGGTTCATCCACATTTTTACATAGGTGAGACATTTATTCTCATTCCTGTTAGTGATGAATTTAATAAATAAAAGTTTGTTTATACATTAAAAAAAGAAATAAGCTCTTTAATCATTAACCTGTCACTTGAATTCTAATTGGATCATTTTTTCTACAAGTGACAATTACTATTCTGGTACTTGTTTATTGTTAAATATTCTATTTTGTTTAATGGGCTATTGAAGGAAAAGCATGAAATTTTGAGTTCCGTGATGACCTTTTTATGATTTGACATCTTCATCATTATTTTTGGGTAAAAAAACATTTGTTGATAAGCCCGCACTTTATCAAATCCAGATGTCTGTGTCGGGGGTTCAGCGCAGGCCCCGCTTCCAGACGACAGTGTGAAGGGGGGGGTTGACATGGAGGTCACGCCAAAGGCGCTGGGAGTGGGGGCGCCTCCAGGTGAGCAGTGGTAACTTTATACAAACTGAACCAGGGGAAGGAAGGTAGTTACATCAAATGGGTGGGATTGTTAGCCTGGAAGAAATGAGGCAGATTGACTAATCTGGACGGATTTTATAAGGAAATTTTTATGTGGTCTATTTCTACAGATTCAGTGGGGACTTACATTAGATTTTTTCCTTATCTCCTGCTATATCCGTATTCTTGATTAAATGTAACAACCCACTTCATTTCCTTTGAGCCCATGACACCTGTAACCGTTGAATGACGCTCCGTCACAGAACTTCGCATTTTAACCACATGGTGTGGTGGTCCAGACGGTGCTCTCTGAAGCAGTCCGGCCTTCTCAGTGTGAAGTGCTGACTGAGGGTGTGGGCACTAGAGCCTGATCATCCGGGTTTGAATCCTGGCTCTGCCACTTCCCAGATCGGTGTCCTTGGGCAAGTTATTAACTTCTAATGGGAGTGACAGTGGCACCGATTTCATAGGAATGACTACATAAGGATTGATATATCAGAAATTTCTAATGTGTCAGTTTTCAAATTAACTCAAACTTACTGGCTTAAAACAACATATTTATCATCTCACAGTTTCCAGAATTCCAACACAGGTCTCGCCTGGCAAAAATCAAGATGTTGGCTGGACCATGTTGCCTTCTGGAGGCTCCAGTGGAGAATTTGTTTCCTTGCCTTTTGCAGTCCTTGGCTGCGGCCTCATTCCTCCCTCCTCAGAGCCCTTTTTTTTTTCTGCAGTCACGTCTCCCTCAGCTCTCCTCCTCTGCCTCCCTCCTCTTTTTAAGGACCCCTGTGATTATGTGGAGCCCACGTAGATGACCCAGAATAATCTCCCTATTTTAAGACTAGCTACTAGCAACCTCAACTCCAACAACAACCTTAAATCCCCTTTGCTGTGTACACTAGCATACTCACTGGGTCCAGGGTGTGATGATGTGGACATCTTTGGGATGAGGGGTCATTATTCTGTCCCCTTTCCCCTTTTTACCTCATGCGATTCTACTGTTATAGGGCAGATGTCTATATTTCCCAATAATTCCGTTCTATTTTAGAGCAGACATGTTACCACAGGCAGATAAGAAAGGACAAAGAGAGGGAGAAGTGGGGAGAATCATGTGTTGATACTATTTATTGCAGCCCCACAGACTAGAGGTAGTTCCTTTGTCATATTTTCATAGCTGTCCAAATCTGCCTGCCCTTTTCATGCCTCTGAAGGTTTGCTAACAACAGTTATGAAGATATGGGCAGCATTTACTCCATTTATCCTTAAGAGGTTGTTTTCCTCCTGAAACTTTTCCCCCCTTATCTTTATAAAATATGCCCTAGCTGTATCAAATATTACAATTTAGAGAGGGCAAAGACTGCAAACATTGAAATAAAGTTCATTAATGTTTGTGAGGTACCTAACAGTTTATAAATGTTTTTCTAGAAATTGTTTTGTGAGGCTTGTCAGCATTTTGAGAAGTAAAGCAGCCCTCAGTCTTTTAGACAGCAAAGTCATCTTGAGAGATTTGCTTGTTCATTGCTTCTGCCAACGAAGACAGAGGCAAGAAAAACGTGTACCTTTTTCCTTAATTAAAATTTGGCAGAGCTGTGATTGGTGGGAAGAGGTAAGGATGAATGAATAGATGACTTCCCATTTTTACAGCCTAGGAGACTCGGGATGAGGTGATGGCTGCCCCTTGGTTGTGGCTGTGTTTTATCTCAGCCTCGGTCTCTTTGTTCCTTGGTGTGAACTCATTTGCAGGGGTGGGGTGGGGTGGGAGAGATAGGCATTCTTTGCCTTTTCTAGACCAGGCCGTGAGTGTGTTAAGCCATTGTTTCTAATTCAGTGTACATTTACCGACACTCTCAACGATTACATTTAATAAAAAGAGGGTGGAGGGAAAAAATCTGTTCTCAGTTCATAAAACTCACTAAAGAAAAAACTGTAAGTCAGCTGATATGTCAACAGCAGCGAAATAATTCATTCTCTTGGAAAAACGAACGCCAATAACAATAGCCAGGATTCTTTCTGGCAGCGAGGCGGTGCTAAAGAAGGGTGACTCTCAGCTCTTGGCTCCCTCTTTTCTCCCCTTTCCAAAGGACACTCTCCCCAACAACAGACCCAAGTGATTTATCCGCTCATGGGCTGCCGAGGTTCACGGGACCACACAGTGCGGTTGGCGGGCCAGGTTCGTCTTCCCGTGGCCATAATCGCAAAGGCAGGATTGGTTAAAGAGAGCAATGTGAAGCGATATGTGTATTTGTTACTAAAGCCTTTTTAGGTACTGCGGAGAAGATTAACTTTAGCCCTGAGGTGCCAGAGTAAACTCACATTTAATAAAGTCGCAGTCGTTTCTACCACTGTCCCCACTGCCCCCGAATCGTATGAAACGAAGGTCAGTGAAACGAAGAAGGCAGCCTCTCTTCAGTGTCCGCCTTGATTGTGTCTCTGTATTAAAACATAAAGAAAAAGTTACAGGGGTCAGCTTGGTGTTGACCTGCTTGAAGAAACCAGTAAGCAAAAAACACATAAATAATTGATGTATGATATGTCTCTACAACTTCCTCGTTTTCTTAGGGGGTATCAGTTTTAAATGGCATATGTGGTCCTGTGCTACCTCTTTATTTGAGAGCTGCTTACAGCCTTTTGTTTGTATCTGCAAACCTAACTAGATTTAAGATATCGAACTAGTCATAGTTGCTAACTCTGCCGCTTTGCTCAGGGATTAGCTAACTGCATTCCACAGGCCAAGTCTGGCCCACTGCTTGTTTTGTAAATAAAATACTATTGGGATACAACCATATCCATCATTCACATGTTGTCTGGGGTTGGCGTTGTGCTGTTGAGGTAGAGTTGAGTAGTTGACATAGAGATCATATGTCCTACAAAGCCTAGATATACTCATCATCGGGTCCTTTACAGGAAAAAATTTGCCAACTACTAGACACGTAAGGTACATCCCACCATAACAGATGATGTGGATTCAAAAGTTATTAGCTGAATCTCTAATAACTGATGATATAATTGCATAAAAGACATCCCAAAGTTTAAGTGATAGTTCAAGTCAAGTTTAAATTCATTTATTCAGTGACCCCAATTGAGTGCCTTGGGAGTACGTTCTGTGTGCCAGGCAGTGTCCTGAGCATGTGGGTATTTGGAAGTAAACAAGACAGAATTCCTGCCCTCGTGCAACAGGTAGATTTAAGGGATGAACAGGTGTGATGTTGTGTGTGTGCTGTATTTTGATATTATATTGAGATTCAAGTCACACTAATGGTGTTGTTTTTAACAGTCAGTTTTGGTTAATTTTCCTAAATAGCTCAATCTCCAATGAGCTTCATATTTTTAAAAAGGGGAGGGGATGGAGAATGAAAATAATGTCAAACCAATAATTATTTCTCTGAGCTTTTATACTTTGTTCAAAGTTATATTTATACATTGATAGAGAGGGGCAAATATATGTACATCTTCTGTAATGGTAGAAGAATATTTGATTGGGCAATAGGAAACCTATGGACTACTGCCTGTTTAATCTGTTTTTGGTTAAATGACCTTGTAAAGGTTCTTCTCTGCAACATGTAGGGGGCTGTACTCTGTCAGCACTTCTTAAACTTGAGTGTGTATCAGAGTCACCTTCAGGGTTTCTTTCTTTATTTTATTTTATTTATTTATCTTTAGAGGGGAAGGGAAGGAGAGAGGGAGAGAAATATCAATATATGGTTGCCTCTTGTGCGTCCCCTTTTGGGAACTGGCCTGCAACCCAGGCTTGTGCTCTGACTAGGAATAGAACTGCAATCCTTTGGTTCAATCCACTGGGCTACACCAGCCAGGGCTCCTTCAGGGCTTCTTAAAACACAGATTGCTGCCCCTGCAGAAACTCCCCTGGGCGTTTCTGGGTCGGTGGGTGTGGAGTGGGCCCCGGGAGTGTTCATCTCTAACACATTCCCAGGGCAGGTCAGCTCTGCTGCTGGTCGGGGAGCCACACGTAGAGAGCCCCGCCCCGCCCAATTGCGGGGTCCTTCCAGTTCCTCTGTTCTTGAACTCCCTGAAAAAGCTTTATCGGTCTTTCAACTAGACCAGGAAGATCCCACTAAATAATGGTTTGGCCAGGGTAACTACTTAATAGTAAGGGCTGTAGAAAGAGCTTCCGAAAAAATGAGGCTTTTTAAACACTTGCTGTGGTCACATGGGTTGATATCCATTTAATGGATTTTGTATGGTTTCCTTGGGAAAATTAGTATACACTAAATCTCAGGGGTGGAGGCCGCGATTGCTCATGATTTCCCCCCTCCGTATCCAAGTCACAGCGTGCGGCAGATGCTCCACACTCATCTGGTCAGGTGGCCTCAACCTAGAGATGGACAGGATGCTCCTTCAGGTCATCTTCCGGAGTTGCTCTCGGTTTTCTGTTAAATTTCATTTAGAATTAAGAAACATCAATTCCACTTGTTGCCAAAGCTCTAATTCTGTTTATAACACATATTCTGTGTCTGCAGATTCTCGCATTGCTTTGTCTGCAGCAGTCCCCCAACCCTGCATCGATAGTCAGTCTGTTTCCTCCCTTGAGTCTGAATGTGCAGCAAAACAAGCAAGCAAACACAGAACAACCAGCATAATACGCAAAAGTTCACCACATTTTCCATTACATATAATAAATTTTCCACTTAATTCAGTGTAATTCAAGACATTTTTTTTAAAAATTATCACTTTTACAGAGCATCTCCTAAAGCTGTAACACTACTAGAATGTTTTCTTTAAAGTAAATATTCATTTCAGCCTCTGTTTGTAAGATACCCACTGTAGGTTTATAAATATGTGTTAGGTAAACTTCCCACTAGTGAGAGGCTTCCGGGCCCTTATTGGATAAGGCAAGGATCGCACACTCATCTGTCTGTAGAGCCAGGGACTTCACATTTGAAAATTTGGATTTTTAAAAATATTTACTGGTGGCTCGGTTTAAAAAGAAACAAAACATGATGTGGACCAATGAAATCTTTTTCAGCTGAACTCTGACATCAGGCCTTTGGTTTGTAATTCTTAAATGTGGCTCATACAGACACAGTATTTGGGGTGTCTCACGGGGCTGGGGTAGGGCCTAATCCAGATGAAGGGATTAGAAAAGGCTGTTTAGAGACAGTGGTTTTTGACATGGACTTTGAAGGGTGAAGGAAGGTCCAAAATCTAGAACAATGTGAGGCAGCAGGAGAGACACGAGCAAGGACATGAGGCAGGCAGGCAGAGCCAATGTCCAGGGCACCATGGACATTGTGTCCCAGCGGCAGGACAGCAAGAACGGTGGCTGGTGCGGCTGAGCCCGTCAGTGTGGTGGGGACTCTGTTGTGCGGGTCCGTGATGGCTAGTGGGAAAGTGTTAACGCTGGTTCATTAGACAACCGGAATCGCCAGTAAACACAAGTACTGTTTACCTGGGTTGTTTTGAGGCCCTATTTCACTGACTCTGCAATGCCCCTGAATGTTAGAAATATGTATATAGCCCTAAGGGAGGAAAAAATTCAACCATTTAAACTGTGACCCAATGCCCTCTTATCGTTTGGAATTGGTATTTTGAACTTATAAGAACTGTTTTAGGTATGTTCTGATGCAAGAAATGTGAAAATAAGAACCTCTGTGCACAGGCAGTGGGACAGTGTCGTGTCAGCGCAGGACCGAGAGCCACTGTGGCTGTCAGCTCGAAGCTGGCCCGCGGCTTCATTGGTGTCGAAGGTGCGTCTTGCTACTGATGAAATGCAACAGGTGAAAGACGCTACGTGCCGAGTATTATGCTTCTGCCCATAACCTGGACTGAGGAGATGGTTTTTGAAATTGAACAGCTAGGTAATAACTACCAGTACCATTAGACCACTGTCACTTTGAAGTGAAAAGTTTTAAGAAAAGACCCTCGTTCTAGAAATACGAAGGATATCTGCTTTTTAACTGGAACCAGTCTTTACTCTTTTGAAGCCACAAACATTTTCTTACACGAAAGCTTCTCCCTGAACATAGCTAATTCCTAGTTCAGGTTTGCATTCTTCTCTGGAAAAGTATTTTGCTTCCCACATTTTCCTGTTTTTCCCCATCTCTCTGAAAAGAAATGTTAAGACTTTATGAAGCAGAAGCACAACCCTTGAGAATAAACTTAACCACAGGGCCGAGTGAAGAGGTTTGAAATGGCACATGCACACACCCAACCCGAGAGCAGCAGAAGCGTAGCAGGGCCGTGCTTTCCCGGAACTGTTCTTCTGGATGAACAGGAAGGGCCGCGGGCTCCAAATGATCACGGCTGTTTTCTTTTCTCCATTTCTTTTTACTGCTCATTCCTGTAACTTATCTGAAATCTCCTTCTTTATTTCTATACTAGTAAAATAATTATAACACAAGTGGTATGGTCACTGAAACACTGACCACATTGTCCCTACATGTGCTATCAACTTGGAGATACCCCTGGGGAGTATATGTAATAAAAATGTAGATAATCAAAAAAAATCTGTAAGTCATAGATTTATTTATTAACTAAGTCTTTCATTAATAATACTGGGATATGTTTTATATTTCTGAAGCGACATGTCTCACAGAATCTACTTCATCATTTTCTGTGTGCGTGTCAGAAATGCAGTGCTTATCAGTTATGATGCAAAATATTTTACTATTAGAGCAAGCAGATCAGTACAGCTGGAGAAGAATAATTCAAGGCCCAGGAAATAATACAGCCCAAAATATATCTGGGGCTTATTACTAATCAGAATACGCACTCTGATTTTCTTTTACTGAAGCATAATAACTTCAAATTCTGCTTCTAAGAGGCAATTAAAGTTCAGTTTTCTTCTTAAAGTGCCTGAAGCATTTATCATTCCCATGTAGGTTTGGAACCAAAAGTCTCCAGGCTCGGTGTTTTTAGGTGATCTAATTCATTTGGGAGTTGAAACTGTGCATGTAACATGCCTATAGGGTGAATTTACTTTTTCCAGAAAGTCAAGTAGAAAGGTGTTAGGATGGAAACAAGCCTCCCTTTCTGTGCTATTTCTCTGCAGTGAACTTCATGATGATTTAACACGAACCATTGCCTGTTTGCAGTTTTGCTTATTTTTAGACATAGAATTAAATGTGTGCGTTTATTTTTTTTCCTTTTCTGCCTCTTCAGGTAAGGAGGGAAAATGGCAAAAACAGAAAGCAAACCCCAGTTTTGGTAAAACTATAGTTCTAAATCTAAGGCATTCCTCGAAGGCATAAGGAAGTCTGAAAGGGTTTACCTGAGGCCTGGTTGCACCACTGTGGCATTTGGGCTGTTGTGGAGTCATCAGTTTAACATATAAACCTAAGATTTGTTATTAGCATTGATGGCATTTTGAGTGTATTGGTATGCAGTTCTCTGATATTAGAGATGCTCTCAGGGCAGAGTTTGAGTATCTATTTGCAAAAGATCTCAGTAGATGAACCTGATTATCTTGCACAAGTACAAGGTTCAGACCTTCCTCAACTGTCCTGCTGTCCTTGTCTGAGGCTGGTTTTGCCCTTGAATGTCACCAGAGCCTGGGTCAGCAGCAGTTGAGCCAGGCCTCGACAAGGCTGATGAAAGAACATTTCCCCTAGCAACATTACCCTACTTGGCTGCTGGATTCCTGCCTTTCTCGTGTCTCTTCCTCCCGAGTCTCCCTCTGATGCTCAGATCTTACAGTGATTATTTTAGGGGCACCACTGATTACAGAATTAGTTCTGATTACTTTCCAATGCACACCTGCTCTGCATATTTGGGGACATTTTAAAAAACATAGTGGTGAGCATTGTTTTGTTACCTCGAGCACAGAGCATTTACTAAAATTGTGCACTTTTAATCATGGCTTCGAGGACCAGAAACCTCGATCATGGTACTTTGCAACAGCACAGGTTTCCTCACATCACAAAGGATCTGGAGGTCCACAGCCCGGGGCTCGTTCCACTGACCAATGACATGTTTGGCCAGGGAGCCAGGTGCCTGCTCTCTCTCTGTCATGCACTGATTTTCCTTATGCTGGTCCTCTGGGCATCTCTATGCAGTCAGGAAGGAGTGGGAGGATGAAGGGCTGCGTGGTGTTCCATCCCTTCTTCCTTAGCTGATGGAAATTTGGACTCTGGTGCTCTCCCATTAGTCCAGATGTCTCAGAGGCATCTTCATTTTTTTTTCTATTTGATTTTACCTTTCACATGTAGATATTTGGTCCATCTGGCATGCGTTTTTGTATGTAATGGGAGATAGAGATCCACATTATTTACATAAAAGGAGTCAGTTTTCTTAGAACCAGTTTCCAGATAATCCATCCTTTCCCACTGATGTGTGAAGCCCTTTCTCCTGTTAACCAAGTCAGCACAAGCATGCACGTGCGTGCGCACACACACACACACACACACACTTTTCCTCCCTCCCTCATATTTTTCTGGAATTTCTGTTCTTTCTGCCTCTTAGACTTTGTGATGTATCTGAATATATGATAAGCAAAGGTCCCATTCTTTTTTTTGTCCTTCCCTGTCCTTTTCATTTTCTATTCTATTCAGTCCTGATGTTTTCATTTCTATCTACTTTCCTTTATTTTTCTTTTTCTTGCCTTTCCTGTCTTAAAGTTGAGAGTGTGGTAGTGGATGATATCATAACATACCCACTATGTGATAGGGCTTAATGTTTGTGTTTCTCTTTCACCAGTCACCAATTTAAAAACCAATTTTGCAGTATTAGGTGTATAAGAAGACTAGAGTCAACAGTAACACCCAAAAACAGCAGTATGGAAGTTACAATATATTGGCTACTGTGGAAGCATTTGGTTTGGTTTACTTTGTTTATTTAATTCCAGATGGATCAGAGTGTTCACCTAAAGCTGTAAATAGCTCTGTACAGCACTGCTATTTTTGACTGTTGTCTTCTCACATCCCTTATCTGACTAAAAATTTGTGTATTTAGAATTTAGAGTAACTCTGAGAGGAAGCATTTAGTTCTTATATTCCAAGTATAAAGAAGCTTTTCGGTTTGGTTGAATAGTTGTGGAAAGACTCTGAATAAATCTAGTAAATTCCATAGCAAACTGGATAATCCAGAAGCTGAAAACACAGGGTCCACAAAAACCAGTCGCAGAGGATTAAAGCACCTTTGGTCACAGTTGCTAAAAAAAAGCAAAAAACAAAAACAGCATACAACCTGCAGCTGCTTGAAAGTGGGCGTTTCCTCTTGGAGGGAGAGTTCTATCCTCATTTCTTCCTAACTTGCCGAAGGTTGGCAACCTCTCCTCAGCTGGTGTCCCACACTGCAGCGAGCAGAAGGAATGTCTCATCTGCGTCTGGAGTGGGTGGTCCCTTCCAGGGGAGCCCAGGGACGCCTCAGGCGTGGCTGGGAAATGTTCCTTCTGTGGCCATCTGTGTACTGTATACAGGCTTCAGAGAGGGGTGTGTGTGTGTGTGTGTGTGAGAGAGAGAGGGAGAGGGAGAGGGAGAGAGGTGTGTGTGTGTGTGTGTGTGTGTGTGTGTGAGAAAGAGAGGGAGAGAGAGAGAGAGAGAGAGAGGGAGAGGGAGAGAGGGAGAGAGGGAGAGAGAGGCCCTGAACTTGAGCTTCAGTTTCCAAGCTGAAATTGTTTACCTTGCAAATAACCGAGGGGGGAGCTGGGAGCAGGGAAGCCGAAGCCTGAAAAGAGACTTTGAATGTGAAAGCCTTTTTCTTGTGGCAGATCAAAATTGCAAGTGGGTCCCCTACAGGCCTGAGGTTTATTGCTTCAATACCAGATGAATTACAGTATGTATTGCAGTCATTGTATTTTAGGTTACATCTGCTTTCTCTTAAAGTTCCTTGGTAAACTGAAACTGTTGGTGAGTCGAAGCTTGACTCTGAAATTTTTGAACAGTAACTATGTCCAGATCACAAGATTTCTCTTTGTTTTTGTTTTCATGGAGGGGTTGTCCTCCATGGGCTTGTTGACTCTCTTATTTAAACTAAGTACAAATGCAGGGAGCTAAATAGGCAACCTTATTTTAACATTATGAACTTTGGCTTGTTTCTTTTTTTTTTTTAACTAACTGCCAGGTAGACATTTTCATGTCTCCCCTGCTTTCTGTCTCCACTTCTTATGTTTCGCTTTTGGTCATCTTGGGGGAAGATGGAGGTGCGAGCATTTATCCTCAGATCATACATTCAGCCCGCATTACGTCCACACCCCAGGGTCCCAAAGACAGTGGGGCTGTCCCATCGAAAGGAGAAGAGGAATGTAATCAGTGATATTGTGATAAGTTTGCATGGTGACAGATGACTAGAATCGGTGGGGTGATCACATCGTAAAAATGCCTCATCATTATATTGTATACCTGAAACTGATATAACCCACCCATGATTGTATACCAACTATACTTAAAAAAAAAAAACAATCTGAGAAACACTGGTTCCTTAGGGGACAGCTGAGGCTCTTCCTGTGGTGTTGGTTCACATTTGCTTGGGTTTCACATTATAGGACATTTGGTGAATTGTCTCTTGGGTCCTCTGTGTTAGCGGTCTTCTGTCTCAGGTCTTCAGGGAAAATCGCAGAGTTTGTGGGAACCCAACATTTTACTGGACAAATGTAGAAACACCTTAGGTCTGAAAGGTTGTTTTTCCATTACATTCCTGGAGTGTGTGTGTGTGTGTGTGTATCTTTCTTTACCCCCCCCCTTTGTTGTGGATATTAAATGACATTCTGGAAGGGGAATTTAAATTGGGTTTTGGGAACATCTTCTTGGTGCCGGTCGAGTCTAGATTAGATTTCACAGCCAGCAGTGGAAGCGTCTCTGCACCAGCCGCCGCACCTGCTCCCATGAGCTACCCCGGAGACGCTGCTTGTGGGTATTTTGCAGGACTTGGTGATTAGTCATCTCTCGGGTTTGCTGTTTTCGAGGTGAGAGGGTTTCACTTCCCCCTTCAGGGCTCACGAGCAAGCCCTCTGTGTCTTCTTTCACCACCTTTGCTCTTTCCTTCTGCCCCTAACTTGGCTTCCCTCACTTTTCTTTATACTTTTGCTTCTTCTAGCCCTTTGAATATAATACCTCTGTTTGTTCCATTTCACTTGTTCCTTAAAGTTTTGTGTCTTTTTCTTTGAAAACCATTTCTTTTTTTCTTATGTGACCTGTTCCGACATCATCAAGGTGGAGACTTTTTTTCCCAGTTCCCTTTCATATCTTAAAACTAGTTGCTCTTTCTTTAAAGAGCAATTAGAAAGGCTGCGTTCTGCTTTTTCTGCCCTCCGCCTCCCCTCGGTAGGCTGGATCGTCGCTCACTTGAGAAACCACAAGCATTCCTGTGAGAAAGTTAACTCACTGTTTGGAGACGTGTGTGCAGGTGGAAGCCGGGCCATGGTAATATTTAGAGTCACTGGCCTGGCCTTTACCTCTCAAGGGTTTTTGTTAACATCTGTTGGTTTTAAGCTGTTCCCATATTTAGGACTAGTTTACCGAGTTTACGTCTTATTGGCTTTCTAGCAGGATGCCCAAGGGTACTGTTTGTTTTCTTCTTCTTGCCCTGGCCCCACTCCAAACATTTTCCATATGATCACACCCCTTCTCACAGAGGTTTTTGGTACTCAGGACTCTTTAGCACCTACTAGTGTTTTTGCTAGAATGTTCTCCATAGTAACAGTAATGACATACTAAGTTAGCAGTTAATGCTTTTAGAAGGAAAAGCAGCATTTAATAAACAAAATTATACTGGAGCAACTATTCCTGATTTAACACTTTGGTAACATTGAGAGGCCTTTAAAAATAGATCTGTCTCACAAGCAAAAGAAAAGAAACAACTGTGTAGACTTTGTACAGTGCTGTGCATATCACGCATGTCGAACTTACACCATCTGAAACTCGGGCGTGTGATAGATTTAGGTCACATGCTATCACTTGCAGCAGGGTTTCGGCCCTTTGCAGGCTTTGATAAGTGAGGGATGCTTGGGTGGTGCATGCATGTGCCATGGGGAATTTCAGAAAGGAGACTACGCAGGAGCCCTCACTGTCGGTGGCTAAAGGTCGCTGGGGGATTTCCAATGCCCTCCTCCCCTACGAAAATGACAGTTTATTTTGCTGAATTAAAAAATGGCGTCTGTGGTGGACCCTGGTAGAGCCAGTTATATATCTACCATGAGCATCATATTTAGTAACAGAGCGATTCCTGTCACACAGCTCATCTCGTTTTCCCCCTTCCCTCCTGGGGCCATGTGTGACAGAGGGTGAGCCCATTATTTCTCTAGTCCCCATCTGGCAAACACAAGGGTCGTCCTAATAATCAGCCTGTCAGACTAGGCGGTAATCCCATTTCGACCCTGTGATCATTACCCATCGCTGTCAAGCATCAGAAATAATTTATCAGCCATTTCTTTTCATCATCTACTTGTGGGTCCAAGATAATGAAGAACATGGGGCCAGCTTCTTTTATTTATTACTTGCTAAAAATTTGTGTTGCTCTTGGGAATAAAAGCATGATCATTGAAAGGAAACTGAAATTAAAATAAAACCTGAGCCTGTGTTCCGATGAGTTTTCTTTTCTTAAGCTGCCATTTGCTGAAGTCCCACTTAGGACGATAGCTTCAGTCATTAAAATATGTAGCACACTGTAAACATATTTCAATATAAATTTAAAAACTCTGTAAAACCTAGAATGTTTATAAACTTTTCTGGAGAAAGAACATGAGGCTAAATATCTGGGAAGTAGGCATTTGAAGGTTTTTCGCTGGCACTTGGAAAAGATGAAGTGAGAGAACCAGTGTTGGGTGTTTACCGTATAGACTTGTGTAGTGCCTTACAGCACTCTTCGCTAAGTTACAAAGCACGGCAGGAGTGAGAACCGCTACACTGTCTGTTCATGGTTAGGACAACACTCTGTTTACCCTTTTTCTGTGGTGTGCAGGAAGCTCAGTGTTGACTTTCTCTTCTGTGAGACCTAAAAATAGAATTATATTAGGAAGGGTGAAGGAGGGAGAAAGATGGTTCACTTTTGAGAGACTTGTGGTCATCTGAAATACGACATAATGTTAGCTGTTTTCCATAAACACGTTTTAAGCAGTGTGTCCTGAGCTCTGTTTTGGGTTTTAATAGCAAGTCCACTGTGGCTTTGTGTGCTGTGGAAAGAACGGATGGTGTTAAAAGAAGCCTGGCGGCTGCCAGGTCTGAGCAGGGGAATGGTTTGCTCCAGGACCCTCATCCCAGCCAGGGCGTTGAGTTGCTGCGAATCACATTCCTGCAGCGGATTGGGGAGTCCCCAAATGACAGTTTCCACTATGTTCTGGCTCCTTCATGTATCTGTACCTAATAGTTTTTCCTCTTCTTAAGCCATAGAACTCATATATTATGTTCTCCACAGAGAAGCTCTCATGTACATTTTAGGTAAAAATCTCAAGACAGTAAGTACACCCCCATCAAACACCACAAAATAGATTTTCTAAGCCATTTATTTAAACTAATATCCAACACAGAGACATTACTGTGAGGAAAGGGGAAAAAAAACACTTTTTGGAATTTATGGTAATGAGATTTAAATTGTCCTTAGTAGTGGCTTTGGGAATTATTTGTTTTAGTGTTAAAGGACAGCTTTCCAAAAAAAGGGAAAATTATGAGTTTCATACAGATGTAAGTACATGTGTTAAAAGATTTTATGTCATTTTTAATGAGAGACCCAGGCAGGTGTGATAATTATTCAAAGGAAAAGCACAAATTTATATGGCCTAAAGAAATGTCAAATGAATTTACAAATGGACCCAAAGCCGGCTTTTTCTAATGGGAAGGGAAGGGGAGTCCGCTGAAGCACCAGGGGACAGAATTTATTTGCCTATCTGCAGACGACACTTATTTTTCTTTGCTCTTACTTTCTTAAAACATCGAGGGTTATAAAATAGTGTAAAGGCATTGCAAAGCTAGAATCAGAGAACCTGGAAGGATGTCTAAATGATGTACAGTTTTGAATTAGACTAATCTTTTCTTTGCTGATCATTTCCCTATGTTAATTTT
>PVKM010017689.1:0-25688 GCA_004027735.1 Carollia perspicillata
AATAAATGAAACAGAAGATGCATCCGAAGGATAAGAAAATTTCTTAGAAATCGACAAACAACTGAATTTGCAGATCAAAAAAAAAAAAACAAACTGTGTTCCAAGGAATTTTGAAAATAAACACTCAGCTTTAAAACAAATCCAGTTAAGTTTTCGAACTTAAAAAGAAAAACCCCTCTGGGTCAGGCAACAAAGGGGGTAGTCGGGGGAGGGAAACAATGGGATCATCTTCACAAGGAAAAAGATGTCAGGTTGCTGCTGAGAAGTTAAATGTCAGAAGATAAGACAGCACTGTGCATAAGTGCAACAAGAAAGTGTGGCCCAAAAACGTAATTCACATATATGGTAGCCATGAGCATTTCTGTAAAAGTTTGCCTGGCAGTGACATACAGCATATGAGGAGAGAGAAGGATATAAAGACCCTCTGAATAAAGAAGCTGCAATAAACAGACTGGTAGTGAGAGGGAATCAACTTCAATATAAAATCAATCCTAAACAACTGTAGAAACTGTTATTTGGGGAAAATTCTTTTTCTATCCTTAAGGAGATTATTTCAGAAATCAAACTTTATGGTAAAGAAATGGTTATTTGAATGTTAACAATTAATTTTTCTCATTTATTTTTCTACCTTTAAGTTCAAATAGAAGTGACAAAATACTATTCACTTGAAAAATTATCATCAAAAATATGAATTAATTTTTATTAAGTCCCTCTATTTTTCTGCCTTCTATCCTTCCATCTGTCTTCCTAGAAGATATCTAGAATGATATTTTCTAAATAGGAATTTCTAAGAGATGTGATTTGGGGAAGGGTGGGTTTTGAACTTCCCAGAATTGATTTTGATAATACATGTTTATAATTTTTACACAAATTAAAACCAATATGCAAATATGTTAGTTAATTTATAGTATTTAAAAATCTTTATTGCATACCCATTATGTATATGTAGGTATTGTCCAAAGTTAAGAAGATACAACAGCAGAAAAAACAAAAATTCCTTTCTTCAGGGAGCTTGTCAAAAGTACAGAACATATAAAAAACACATAAAAAGGAAACACATAATATGTCAGAGAGTGATACTATGAGTCACAAACAAAAAAAAAATTCTAAGAACCAGATAACTGTACCATATGGCCCAGTTTGCCCGGGCCAGTCCCTATTTATGAATCTGGTTCCAATCCTCTATCCGATGTGGGCTCTGTTTCACTCTCAAAAGCATTCTGTTTTGGACGACATATCACTCATTCATCCCAGTTAAGGGAGATGCGAAGTTCTTTAGGGTGGGAGTAAGAGCGGGTGACCAGAGAAGTCCTCTTGATAAGGCAATATTTGAGCCGAGACTTGAAGGAAGGGAGAGAGCACGTCACAGAGATATCTAAGGGAAGAAGGACTCCAGGCAAAAGGACAAAGACCTTAAAGCAGGATATGGCTGGCATCTTCCAAAATCACAAAGACCCAGAGGGATGGAGATAGGAGGTGAGGTCCGAGGAGTTAGGGAAGGAGGGGAGAGAAAGTAAGAGAGTCCTAAAGGGCCCTGAAGGCTCTCGTAAGTGGGTTAGTTTTTACTCTGAAGGAGATAAAAAGCTAAGAGAGGACTGTAAATAAGGAATGATTTGACCTGACTTATATTTTCAAATAATCTGGCTGCTGTGTAAATACTGGACCATAGGGAAGCAAGGGTCGAAACAGAGGGAATGAGGAGGCTATCGGAATAGTCCAGGTGAAGGACGATGGGAGCAGGATGGTAGTAGCGGAAGTGGTGTGAATGGGAACAACATAGGGTGTATGATTGTTTTTTTCTTGTATTCTTTTAATTTACAAAATTATTTAAATAAATAATCATGGCAATAGCGTGAAGAGACATTTGAGTAGAATCTAACAGAAGCTAATAGCTGTTTGAAGCCGGTGAAGGAGGGGCAGTCCTTGAAGAGTATCAGTTTTTTATCTTAAGCAGCAAGAATCATGCCACCATTGATCAAAACAGGTAATGCAAAAATGTAACAAGCTTTGAGTGTTAAAACATTGGATTCAAGTATCCATGAAACAGAGCTAAGCAGGCATTAACTAGGCAGCAGTCACATGTATGAGCTTGAGACTATGATCCAGGTCTGGGATATAGAGTTGAGGAGTTGTCAACACAGAAGTTATCACTGATGCTATGTGGGAATAATTGAAGGAGAATTTGGAAAGGGAGAAAAGAGTATGAAGGCATGGAAGAAGTGGAGCCTGTACATTGAATAAGAGCAAGAGTATCTGGGGGGAGATGCCAAAAAGAATACTGACCTTGAAGGCCCAGGAAAAAAGATTAATTAGAAAATGCCTAACTCCACATGTCCTACCATTGGTCAGCTTGTCTCACTCGGTTTCCATCCAGCCCAGAGAGTAAAGTTTGCAAGTGTTTTCTAAGTCCTTATTTAAAAACAGAACTTCTTGCCCTGGCTGGTGTAGCTCAGTGGATTGAGCATGGGCCTGCGAACCAAAGGATCGCAGTTTGATTCCCAGTCAGGGCACGTGCCTGGGTTGCAGGCCAGTTCCCAGCAGGGGATGCACGAGAGGCAACCATGCATTGATGTTTCTCTCCTTCGCTCCTTCCCTTCCCCTCTAAACATAAATAAATAAAATCTTTTTTAAAAAAGTTCTCTCTCTCAAAAAAAATAAAAAATAAAAACAAAACTTCATTGTTGTAACTTTTCACTGCAAACTTGATAAAGAGATAAAATATGGCTGTGCCTATGATACCACTTCAGTATTTGTTTTATAATTTGTAGAGACTTCTTTTTGTCTTATTTTAAGTGCATCCTAAAAATTGGTCTTCGAATATTAGAGACTATACAATCTATATTACAACACCTGCTTTATAACATGATCTCCATTATATCCTATTAAGCTATCTTCAGTCTTTTCTAATAATGTTCTTGCCTTAAGCAGCAGCATCTCAAACTAATATGATTCAGGTCCAGAAAGACTATGTATGGTCCACCTGTCAGACTCTAAATGAGAAACAAAAGTCTACAAAATCTTACTTAAGCTTTATCTATTCCACTGCAATATAAGGGTAAGTTTATACATTGCTGCTTTTATTTTTCATGCATAAAACTAAGTTCATCTGATATAAATTTTTCTGAAATTTCTCTTTATTTTGACTATAACAGGTATAAAACTCCTTTTTCCCGTCAGTCCATGATTGGTGGGACATGACAAGTGAAAGGGATGCTTTGGCCAAAAGCCTCCCATCTTTCACTCATAAAGTGTATTTATGATGAAGAAAGGTGATATAAAATAGGACAGTGTGAGCTCTTCCCACTCATTGATGTTATTCCATCCACACATCTGCAAAGCCTCAGCTGTCAATTATCCACCCCTAGGAAGAAATCAGCAAGGCAAAATCTTAGTTTCCTAATTTCAAGGTGACTGAAGCCCTAGAGTCTCCTATAACCGCTGTTCATGCACATTCATGATTTACCCTCTTCAGGAAATAGACGGTTCACACATTGAAAACTTAAATCAACCTTGAGTGCCCTTCTTCAAGTAATAAAGACATGATGATCAATTTTGCACATTTTCTCACTAATATCTTACATGGGCTGTGAAAGTTTAATAGGATTCTATCTAAAAATTATGCTATGTTGCTTTAGCTATTCTGATATCCAAGGATTTGGAAAGGTGAATCATTCATTCTGTTGCTTTGGGAGAAATTTCCAGAGAAAAAGAAAACTGGTTTCCTTTCCAAATCTGAAACTTTCTCTCAAAATCTGGTTTGTTGAACATGAAATCATGTACCAGGTGTCTTTAAATAATGCCTTCTCTTCCTAAAGGATAATTTCAAATTAGCACATTTGTAAGCAAGCATCCTCTGTATGAAGACATTTTTCTGGCAGTGAGTTTATCTCTTTGATCAAGAGATGTTGCATTTATTTGGCCAAACAGGGTTGGTTTTCCCAACTGTAAAACTATTCCTACCTCTTGACCAAAGGGAGGACTCCTGTATCCACCTACTTTCTCAAGCCGGAAAAAAATATGTGGACTGAGTACACAGCTTTAACAATCAAATCAAATGCGTTCCTGGCTCTGATATATGATTTATAGACAATCTATATCACCTGAGAACTTGTTCCCTATAAATCTCACCCTTTCCCCCAGATCTAGTGAATCAGAACACATTGGGGAGAGGACAGCTGCTGAGGTTTAACCAGCACCCCGGATAACGCTGATGAAGTCCAAGTATGGGAAGCACTGAATATTAGAAACAACAGGGCCATGTGTTTCAATGAGAATGTGCTGCAAAAGAGGTCGGGACAGACCAGACTAATTAAATCAAAGTCTCAAGGACTGGTGCCTGGGCATCAGCATGTTTAAGAAGCTCCCAGGCAATTCTAATGCACAGCCAAATCTGAGAGCCACTACTCTGGAGACATCCTGTCTTACGTGGTGAAAACCACTCTTTTCACTCTTTACATAAAAAATTTACCGGTTTTGTGACCTACTAGCTGTATTTATTTGGGTGCTTATTTTATCTACTCAATTAGCTTGAGGTGAAAATACAAGTATCACTCATATTTCATCTCCTGATGTACTTAGCACAATCTCATGCACACTGACTTTAACAAGAACATTGAAAACCCCCCTTCACAAAGTACCATCCCATTTGCTCCTCGCAACAAAACTCTGAAATAGGCAGGTCATTATCAATGTTTTTATAATAGAGCTTACAGAGGACCTATTTTCTCACAGCTAATTACAGCAAACCCTCAACCACCAACCCAGAGATCTTTCTCCCACTAAGCGTTTCTCCTTCTCTTCAACTTCTATCTAAAAGGCAATTAATTCCCCTACAGAGTCTCCCCACCTTCATTTATGATCCTCTTCAATCCCACCCCCACCTCTGGACCTGAATTTTTGCCTTTTCAAGGGAATCCTTTGGCTTCAGAGAGTTGCAGCTCTGTTGGCCCCACAGAGACAGGAGGCATCATTAACATCAAGTTGCCGAAATGCTGAGACTACGAATGCAATCTTCACTAAAGAAGTTCTAAAAAGGGGGCGGGGAGAATAGCTAATAAAATGAGCATGACTCTTAGCTCACTGACCTTTACCACTGATAATTCTCAAAGTAAAAGGTATCATCAAGTGGATGGGACAGCACACATTTTTTTCTAAATGAATTTGCTGTTGTATTAATTACAGACTTTAGATGACTAAACACCCACCGTCATAAAACTGTGGACCCAATGAAGTTGTGGCCTGAAGTGCCTGATGGCGGGGCACCATCTGTAAGAAAGGTTTGTAAATAATCCTTTTTTCCCCTTTCAAATCCACACAATTATACTGTACACAAGCTATATTTACAGATGGATCACTGCACACACTCTCATTAGAGGCTTCTGAGTGTTATTTTCTTGTTCCTACTGTATAAAAGTTGAGTAGTGGGTGAGCATTCTTCAGAATATGGATGGGTTACGTGAAATATTTTAGCTTTGTATCATATCTGGAATATTCAGGGTACAGCTTCTGCTCTTGGGTAGAATCAGCATCTGTCTTGATTACCAGTTGTGCTAAGGAAGTGACTATTAAAGAATATCTTACTTTTACTCCCCAAAGCTCTACCATCCCAGAGAGTTTGCAAGTTTTATTTATTGCACTCCCATCATAAAATGTAAAGCTTGATAATCTGAATAGGGAATAAAGATAAAGAAACAGGATTACCTAGGATCATATGCGCATCCTTGATTTTATGAGAAGGTCGCATTGCTATTCATGTGGGGAGGGGCCTGTGAACTTGCCAGCGAAGATGCTGTTATGTTGCACTGTTCTTAGATCACCCTCTCTCCCCGGGCCAGGAAAGCCCACACTGTATCCCTGAGGGCTGGTAAACAGGAAAAAGGAGGCAAGCTGATAAGCAACCAGAAAAGGACCTGCCAGTAAAACTGAAAGTCAAGACCTAAAACAGAAACCAAAATACAATAAAAAATTTTTAAAAAGAAAAACAGAAACCACACAAAGCTGTTAACAGGGTCCCCTCCACATAACGTGTCCTTATTCAAAGTTTAATGTGGAGAGGTTGCAAATACAACTTATAGAATCAATAATTTAGAGTCCAATGATGGATTCACTAATTTATGTGATCTTTGGTAATTTACTTAAATTTCTGTGCCTCAGTATCTTCATCTGTGAAGTAGGAATAATAAGGATTCCTGCCTCATAGGTACTCTTGGTAAAGGGCTTACAATGCCTAGTGAAGATGCCTGGCAGGGAACATACAGTGAATATTTACTTTTTATTATTATTATCATCATCATCATTATCATTATTACTGTTATTGTTACTCTTTGATGTCTCCTCTTAAACTAAGGTGAGTTCCAATATAAGACACGTAGGATAGAGATTGTAAGAAATTCCTTTGGCTCTCTGGAACTTTAAGGCTGTGCTTGAGGTTTTCTCATTTTCACCCTTTGAAATAACAGAAGCCAGTGATCCTTTGCAGAGCCAACCTGCTAGACAAACACTTCAAGTGCCACTCAACAAAAACAAATACATTCAATATGTGATATCTGAAAGGGTCAAAATGACCATCTTTCCAGATTTGGCACTGTAGAACTGGAGTTATTTTGTCTCTGTTGGGGATATATTGGAATAAGCAAATATAGAACAGAAACCTCTCAAGAAAACAATTATATAAGACTAACTCTCCAAGCTACATTTTTAGATCAGTTTTGTTTCCTCTCATAGGTTCGAAAGTCTGTTTGGAGTTTAGCCTAGTGTTCGGGAATGCAAAGTGTCAAACCAAACTAGCTCACAGGTTCAATCTCTTCTGAGGGCCTCTGCTCTCTCAATATTAAAACACCTATCTCACAGACTGACTGTGAAGATTACTTTGGATAATCCGTTTTAAAATCCTTGCATACAATAGGTGCACAGTAAAGAGTCTATATTATATTTCTTGAGCTTTTTTTTGCCTTTAAGTGAGGCTTATCTCAATTAAATTTATTTAATTTAATTTAAATGATTTAATTAAATTTAAATGAGATGAGTTTGTAAAATATCCTAATCCCTGAGATAGCTGAATGAAACTAAAGTTAAGTTTGGGTTAAGAAGATTTCAATAAACATTGTTAGATAGAGTCTGAGATTGGTAAGAAAAATCATAGCTTCTTAGGCTTTACTTTTTTGAGGAAGTAAAAGTGGTCAGAAAGCTCTGAAATAGATTTGAAACTAAGACTAAAGCAAGTCATCAAGTGAATATTTTAGCTGTGACTATGCATACCAAACATAATAAAAGGTTAACAGGAATCATTTAGATAATTCATGACAACAGAAAAGATCTTCTCTTTCTACAACTATCCCAATGTTTCAGAAAAGGTGTTTATTATCTTCAGTCATTCAGGAATCGCTCCAGTTCCAAAGTCCGTGTGTTACATATATCAATGCAGCCTATTTCTTCAAGATCCCACAGAGAAGAAGATGGCTGTTAGTTGTACTGTGGTCACAAGAAAGCAATTTAAAAAGCAGTCAAGCCATTTGGTTAAAGGCAGGCCAGGAGAGTAAAACCTAAGGTTATAGTAGACTTTATTAAGTCATCCAGGGCTTGAAGGTTATTATGGCTTCAGGATTAACCTAAAGAACATATCCAAACTTTATGGGCTTAGAGAAGTTAAGGAAAGACAGCTTCATTCTTTCCTTCTGCCCATGCACAATATGGAGCCATTTATCAGGGGCGAGGCAGAAAAACTAGAGAAAATCCAAAGGCCTTCCCATCCGAGTCTGTTTTATTCGAAGGTCCATTTCCTTTTATTAGCCTGTACTCTCAGGCTGTGCCTGTATAGCAAGGTAACTGAAGAACTGACTTAATTCAGACCCAAAACTCCTGCTTTCACCCAAAATGTCTAAGTGCTTTTCATTCTGAACTACACAGAGATCGTCACAATTCTAAACAGTAAACTTCACTGTTTATGTGTGGATAGAGATGTGTGTGGTAACTAAGGGATTCACTGGGGAATATGATTTATTATTCCCCATATTGGCAATGAAGAACAAAACACTGAATCATAAAGTTTCTTAAAGTCCTTGATATAATGAATTTTACTCTGGTCACTAAACATGGGATTTATTTTTCTAAACACCAATTCTATGCTCCCAGTTTAGCCCAATCCACAGTCTCCTTCCACCAACCATAGCCCTCTACTGCTGTTTCTTATTCCCTGGCTTCTTTTTCATGGAAGTGCATTACATTTATAGGTACTCCAAACATTTTATTTTTTTATTATTTTAGGTGTGTTCAACTTTATTAAAATGAATAGCATTTTTGTATGCCGTTTTAGAATTTATTTTCTTTCTTAATATTATGTTATTGAGATTCATTCACATTAAGGCAAAACTGTGAGGAAAATAAAGAGATCAGTGATTGCCAGGGAAGAGGGAGATGAATTGGTGGAGCAAAGAGAATTTTAAAGGCGCCGAAAATACTCTGTGTGATATTATAGTGATAGATATGTCATTATACATTTATCCAGACCCATAAAATGTGTAACACCAGAATGAACCCTAATGTAAACTATACACTTTGGGTGATTGGGGTGTGTCAGTGTAGGTTCATCCTTGGTAACAAATGCACTGTCCTGGTGAATGATGCTGATAACGGGGAGGCTGTGCACGTATGAAAGCAAGGGGTGCATTGGGAACCTCTGACCCTTCCTCTCAGTTCTGTTGTAAATCTCACACTGCTCCAAAAAATAGTCATTATAAACATTTTAAAGCAACAAAAGAATGATTCATACACATTATCATATATTACTTTAATTTGGCATCTCCTTCATCCAGAGGTAATGGGGAGCATTTGATGGATCCCAGCATAAACCTTACTTTGTGTTAATGGTGCCCTTCTGATCTGAATCATGCATTGTTCACAAATAAATATTGTGCTCATGTCTCCTGTTGAAAGAGTACAGGAGTTTCACTTGGTAATGTATCTAAGAGAGAAATTGCTGGGTCATCGACTATCTATCATATTTAACAACAGCCCTTAAAAAATATGGCCACTTACACATCAGTGCTTCATAAAGGGTGAAATTTCCCACAATGCATAAAGAGCAGGATATCAAAGTGTAATTCATTTAAAGCCATGGACTGCTCTCTGATAATGTTACTTGGTCCAGAGTAACATTTATCTAGAGAAATAAATAGATCTCTTGTCTCTCCCCTGAATAGTATCCTCTAAGTGAGCTCTAGGAACTCAAGGTTAACATTTTTGTCAGAAACCTAAAATGCAGACTGACTATGTTGTTGATAAGAAAAAGTTATAAACACTTACAACTCCTACCCAACAATGACGCAGGCAGTTAGGCGTTGTTCCTTGAAGGTTCTCTTTTTTCAGTGTCCTTTAAATGTTTGTAATAACATCAACTAGAACATCTCAGTTGGATGCTAAAGCATCTCCCACATATCTCCTTCGCACATTTGCCTCTCCCTTTAAACAAAATGCCCCTTGCCCTGGCCAGGTAGCTCAGTTGGTTAGGTCATTGTCCCTACACACCAAAACTGCAGATTCAATCCCTAGTCAAGGCACATATAAGACTCAACCAATGAATGCATAAATAAGTGAAACAACAAATCAGTCTCTCTCTCTCTCAACATCAATAAACAAAAAATAAGAATAAACAAAGTGCTTCTTCCCTGAGCTAGAACAGTTAGGCAGAGGGTGTGAATGAAGTTTAGTGGTGAAAAAAGCCGGTATGCTCTTAAGTGGTGCAAAATGGATGAAGTTCACTGGGCTAACATAGAGTTGGAATTAGGAACCAGAGAGAAAAAAGCTAGAGATGTAGGCAGACCAGATCAAGGAGGACAAGGGGATATTAATCAGCATGTCCTTGATCCAAAGGTAATGGAGAACATTGATGGTCCCAGGCTAAACCTTACTTTCTGTTAACTATGCCCTTCTGATTTGAATCACGTCCGTGTGTGTGACCTTGACTTCTTTCACAAGGATCTCGTTTTCTTTGCAGTGCTATTACCTTTACTCACGTCCAGCTAAATACTGTTTAAGCCCTGCCCAGCTTCCACCTTCCCCAGCTAGTCTGTCTCAGCAAGTGGGAAGCAGCAAAAGTGACACCAGGCTTCAGAAGACATCTGCACCTTATCAAAGCATATGAGGGAGATTTGTTACTAAAAAAAAATGTGAAGAGTTTACTAGAACTCTGGCTTGAGTTCTTTTTAGAAGTCTTCAGTGAGAATGCCTTGCTCTTTACTAAGTTCAAGTCTCAATGATCTCCCGGAGGAGCACGCTGTTTGTGGGGAAGTCTCAGATGTACTCCCTGGCTTCTCATTTGAATGGGTTGAATGTGTACAGCTCGCTTGAAGTTGGAAGGGTAAACACTTGAGAAAGCTGCATTCTCTTTGCATATCTGGATCTAATCACCAAGATCAAAATGTTAGCTTCCATCTCCTTCTTCCCAAACAACAGGTACACCACACAGCCAGTGGATCCAGGGCAAAGGTAAAGCTCAGCTTAACCCGAACAAACCCAGTGCTGTCCACATCGTGGAGGAGGAGTTGCTAAGTCAAAGGAAAGAGTGAGACAATTTCCCATGTTCCTCTGAAATTCCATAATGCGACTTTATTCTTTTGTTAGAATCATTATATATCCCCAAATAGGTAACAAACAAATGCACAAAATTCAAGTGCAGCTGAGCATGGTCCCCCTGTATTACCTACAATATTCTTTCTCTTAATTTCCTTGGCTAAGGAGAATGGTCTAGGCTTTTCTGACATAGTACCTTGATCACTACAGGACACTACTATGAAAGAAAAAGTTTAAAGTTTGGATTTAAAATGCCAAAGAATATAAGTATTATCTCTTTGCAGATGACCAGTGATATTCCTAAATATCAAAAAGTTTTCCAAAACTGCGCACCAAATATTGAACACAATGCCAAAGAAAATAAGCAAGTGGCTATGTATTTAGGATGTAAACAAAATCATGATATCTCAAAGGAAATTAGGTGACAGTCTGAATAAGAAATAAATCCAAGAGAAACCTAAGTCTCTGACACACATTTCAATTTCTTTTATATTTCACCCAACCGCAATATTTGTGAAAAGCTCAGAGAAAAATGTGTCATGATGAATTGAAGAAATTTCTTCATAATTCATGACCTAAAATACATATTTGCCTGAAATATCTAGAAAATTAAAGTAAATGGAAAGAAATTTTCTTTTGGGTTTAAATTATCTGCATAAGTGTTTCAATACTCTATTTCAATGTGAGTAGATAGACTTGATCTTAATTGTATGCTACAGTAAGATGATATATTTCCATAATTGACAATATACAGAAAAGAAGTATGACCTAGTGTACCTCCGATTCTGGAATATCTTGATCTCACTTCCATGTTCCTGGTGGCTCTCAGCCCACGTACAATGTTGCCAAGTTCTTGCTTGTGTTAAAAGAAGAGTTTGCCACAGTCTATACTAATCTAGGAGCTTTCAATGATTCATGAATTGGGCAGCCTTTGTTTGATCTAGCAGACAGAAAGAACCCTGAAGAGCTGCACAAAGCAAGAGAGTTGTATGAACCAAAGTGAGGAGGAAAAAGGAAGTTTTATGGGACACTGATCAGTTAAAGCAGGGTTACTTTCCATATGTGAAACAAGGAGAAATCTTGGAGCCAAAGTCAGATAATTTGTGCTGACAGGCAAGTGCTGATTGGTTGACCTCAGCCTTCCTTCTCTGGAAGAGCTAAGCATAGAAACTTAGCTTAATTTTTGATTGCTGACATGAAATTTAGCATGAGCGACTCCACCTTGAGCCCAGTCTCTTTACTTTAACACCACTCTTCCTCACTTATCCTGTCTGTACATGGTATACAATAAGGACTAGAAGAGGAACTTTACTGTGAGCACTAAGACGTGCATAGACTAGTCCATTTGTGTCTCACCCACCCACTGGGCTTGTCTGAAATAGTAAAGTACATTGAAGTGCATCCTTATAAGTAAAATCAGTGACTTTAGGGATAATGCAAATAAAGCAACTTCCCAGGAAAACCTAGGAAGTTGTAGGAAGATTGAAGAAAGCTGGAGAGGGGAATAAGTGGAGGGCAAGAACTGAGATCATCACTAGGAGACTAGACCCTTCGAGTCCCTGAGATGGTCGCCTACGAATGACAGCTGTAGAAAGACTGTACTATGCCGCCTACCTGAAAGCTGTCAAAATAAACTGATACATTTTGTAGTGTGAAATCTCAGGAAGAAATCAAATTTTGATATTTTAACATAAATTTGATGAGAAAGTTTCATCTTTGTGTGTGTATGTGCACATACAGGCATACACAGAAATATACCTTATTTGATAGTCACTATTGAGAGTCAGTTCTTGTGAAAATACAGAGAACATACATGATTGCACACTGATGAAACAATTCTGATAAACATCATTTTCCTTTCTTAGTCCTTTCTGAAGAATTCACGAAGTCAAGGTAACAATGGCATACTTAAATGTCTGAAGTCTGAGTTGATTAGCTCAAACACAACACAGTAGGTATCAATAACATAGCATTGGGTGCTTTTTGGTGCCACTAATGTTTTTGCAATTTTTAAGAGCTTTGGGGTAATTTTATGTCTACTGATTACTCAGTACTCTGAAAATCATTTTTAGTCACAATAAATAGGGGAACTGAAATCAAGTACACCACCCATTTAAACATGCTTTATTTTACATCCTTAATAGCTATTCAGTCTCAATTTCATATTTCTCTTTCTTTCTGAAATTCAAGATAAAGTTATCCTTTAATATTTATTATTATGCAGTAGTCAATGCAATTACCATCTACTGACTCATAACTATTACAAGCATCACCAACACAATTATTGTTAACAAAATAGAATGACTCAGACTGAGATTATCATTATTAATATTGATGTACTGACATTAAAACAATAACACAAACGTTATTTCTAATGCCGTCTCAAAGGGCTATGTTTTCCCTTCCACTGAAAGCAATAGCTTTCAGCAATTTTAATCTCAACACCTGGAATCTAAAAGCTAAGTACACAGCCCTGGCCAGTGTGGCTCAGTTGGTTGGGCATCATCCTGCAGACTGAAGGGTCGTGGGTTCGGTTCCTGGTTGGGACACATGCCTGGGTTGCAGGTTCAGCCTTCAGTCAGGGCATGTGTTAAAGGCAACCAGTCCATGTTTCTCTCTCACATCCATGTTTCTCTCCCTCTCTTACTCCCTCCCTTCCCCTCTCTCTAGAATCAATAAAAGAAAAATAATTAATAAATAAAAGCTAAGCATATATTTTCAGGCTACCCAAGTCATATTAAAGAAATAGGCCATATGAATATAATATATGCAAAATATATATCTCACATGCAATAAAAATATATAGTTACTATATGTAGGCAATTGCCAAACTTGCAAGTTTCTACTTCTTCGTATCTACTAGCAGTAGCTTGAACTTGAGTCCTGCAGGGAGTTCACTGTAGGTTTCAAGAAGTCTTCTGGGAAGTAGCCATTCCTAAGAACGCAGAGAGTTGAAGCACACGACAGTGACTGCAGAGTCAGGGGCCGACATTGCCTACGAGGAATGCAGCTGTATATGTGGAGCCCACGGTCTAACACTTGGACTGTCTTCTCAGCCAGTCCCTATCACAACACTTTAATTGCAGGAAATAAAATGATTTTTTATGGATTTGAAATTTCAGGAGACAATAGATAAAGCCAGATTTTATATAGGAGTAGTAAATTATACATTGCAGACAACTAAAAAATTATGAAATAAGTTTCCTTGTAGTTCCTATTCTAATATTCCAATAACTCTGACTTAAAACTTCCACAACAGCATGGATGGAACTGGAAAGCATTATGCTAAGTGAAATAAGTCAGGAAGTGAAAGACAAATACCAAATGATCTCACCTATAAGTGGAACCTGGTCAACAAAACAAACAAGCAAGCAAAATAGAACCAGAGACATTGACATAAAGAACAAACTGACAGTACCCACAGGGGAGGGGGAGGGAGATAACGGGGAAAGAAGGGAAAGCGTCATCAAGGAGCATGTATAAAGGACCCACTGGCAACGCCAAAGGGAGGTAGGATTGAGGTTGGGAGGTGGGGGAGGGTGGGACAAGGGAAAGTGATGGCAGGATAATGAAGGCAAATGTACTTGAACAACAATAAAAAGAAAGAGGAAAAAAATCTTTAAAAATCCACTTGCTGTGTATTCAAAGGTCATCCAATATATATGCTAAATATACAGAGATCCATAGTCACGATGGCCACCACCATTGATCACTCATCCCTTAGTCGTTAGCGAAGCCATACGTAAGGTCTATGTATAGATAGGCATAAATAGCATTTATGTAATAAATATTTATGATTACTTATGCATTATATAAATTGTTTCACCATTTAAAGTTCACATTAAAAAGATGCTAGCCTTTCTGTATACAAATGTAGAGAACACAAGTGTGACTCTAATAGAAACTTCCGTGATGAGTTTTTATGATCTCTCCTCACACTTACCAATTCATAATGGAGAATCATATTTTAGTCATGTTGTGGGTACACTTGCTCATTTATATTAAAATTATAATTTTTTCTGTGCCAATGAGCCTATTTACCAAAGCAGTGGATGAAATACTTCTTAGTAAAATAATTTCTTTTCAAAAGTATTATTCTTTCTAGACCTATGCTCATGAGTCCTTTGAAAAGGGGCTATGTCTTTGTGGTATCATTAGAGATGCTCACACATATCATATTTTCCCTTATTTTGGCCAATAATGGTCTATCACTTCCCTGCCACTTTGAAGTTAGGCATAGCCAGGCCATTTCCTTTAGCCAACTAAGCATGATTTAAAATTGCATGCATCCCTCTAGCTCTAAGAGGCAGTACACAATGTGCCAAGGTCCTTTTCTCTTGCTTTGCCCTTATGGAAGCACATAGTGAGACAAGGATGACAAGTGACTGCAATGTCACTGTGACGACTCACCGCAGACATTTAACATGAACAGTTTTCATAAATAAACTTTTACAGTGTTAAGTCATGGAGATTTGGGAGTTTTTATTACTCCAGCCAACTCAGCCTATTCTGCTTTATACAAGTTTTTAATAATTCCAGAAATTTCTAGAAATCCACTCATGAAGCAAGTATAAGCTGTTTTTTCAAGATTCTCTAAAATAACAAATACTGGTGAAATCATAAGTATGATGTTAAAAAGTTGACAAGCTCATAGTATTGTAGATCAATTTGGGCAGTTATTATAGATCATCTCAAGCAATAATCAAAACAATAAATCCAGTTACCATACTCTAAAATACACAAGCTTGATCAATATCTCTAACCGAAATAAAGTTGAATACACAATTTTATTGGCAAATGAGGAAGACCATTAATTAGACAAATAATGATTTTTTAAATTCCACTCTATCTCAGCCCTGGCTGGTGTGGCTCAGTGGATGGAGTGCCAACCTGTGAACCAAAAGGTTGCTGGTTCAATTCCCAGATAAGGCACATGCCTGGGTTGCTGGCCAGTCCCGGGTAGGGGGTGCATAAGAGGAAACCACACATTGATGTTTCTCTTCCTCTCTTTCTCCCCCCTTTCCCCTCTCTCTAAATATAAAATTTTAAAAAATTCCACTCTATCTCAATGTTATGCCCCTATAAATGCTCTCTATACATCATTATCATACAAATCTTTCTAAAGCCATCATGCAATCTCTCTAATTTAGAAACTAATATATTTCTATTGTTTTTAAACCAAAATCAAGCCTTTTGGCCCTGGCATGGAGAGCCTCACCACTCTACATGTATTTCCCACCGTAGCCTTGTACATATCCTGCCATCTTCATTCAACCCTTAACCAGTTGGTTTCTTCACCCCACATACTATATTCTTCTTAATCTTGTCTACCCACTGTACAGTCTCTAAATTTCTGCAATACTTAAAGTGTATACATAATCCAGCATCTGATTATTTTCCAGTTAGTATTGTGGATATACATGTGTTATTCTTTTCTACCCCCATTAAACAGATCACTAGCTCTCCAAAGGAAGCAACCTGCCCTCCAATGACTAGCAAATTCTGAATACATTAGACATACACACTTAAAATATTAATGTTAATTTGATATGACTTTTGGTGATAGCAGCTATAAATGCAACATAACTAGGATGCACCCAAGGTGAAGGTAGAAAATGCTTAAAAAATCTAAATTATTTTAAAACAACAAAATCTCTATGCCCTCTTAAAAAAAAAACAAAAAATTTATTTTTTCAAACAAAAGTTCCTCTTCCAAATAAGCAGTGGCTTGACTCCCATAACAAAGGATTAATATATACCCAGAACACACAAAGTACATATGTAGATTTGCCCCAATGTGAAATCTCAGGTTTCACTGGAGAAAGTGGAACTGACTGAGAGAAGACAAGGCATGCTTCTGTTTTTATTGTTATTCAACTATAGTTGTCTCCATTTTCACCCCACCATTCACCCTGCATCCCACCCATCCCCGCCTCCGAACCGACCCACTTTGGTTTTGTCCATGTGTCCTTTATACATGTTCCTTGATGGAACTTGAAAGCATTATGCTAAGTGAAATAAGCCAGTCGTAAAAGACAAATACCATAAGATCTAAGGAAGCAAAATACAACCAGAGACCCTGAAATAAAGAACAAACAGACAGTAACCAGAGAGGATGGAGGAAAGGGATAACAAGACATACCTCTTAAGAACTAGGTGAAACATCAACTCATATGCATTGGTTTTGCCAAGCAAATCTGAAGGATGAACAGGTGGCCTCACAAAATTTTAATGCAGAGCAACCTGGAAGGACAGTAACAGACCAACAGTCCATTGATTTGGGAGCACCAGGTCCACTAACAACCCTTGCTGCAAACACAACAAACCAAGACTCTGTTTGTAATGCACTGCAGGCAGGGATGTCCTGTAACCAGCTCATCAGCCAGGCAGTAATGAGCCAGGCTCTGGTGAGCTCCAGCGCTGGAACTACTGGCCCATGCATTTGTTAGGGAAAGGTCCCCAATAAGTTTGCATTTAGAGAAATATTGTATTTTACTACCATTTATACATGACCAAAGAGATATTCCACATGGAATTTTATCTTCTCATGAGCTGCTAATAATCTAATGAAAATGTATTGTTACAATTAAGATGTCAGATAATAGACCCTCCTTCTGATCTGATTGGAATAAATTTGCATAGAGGACTAAAAGAAAAACTGTACCCTGAAGGACTTCTAAAATTGAAAGTAATTATATTCCAAATTCTATGAATGGCAACTCACTTTATACCAAGGTGAAAATGTTGATTGATTGAGACTCTGATTCACATTTTTTTAACTTTTATTTTTATCTTTTGTCAATTATAATTTACATTCAATATTATTTTGCTTTCATAGCCCCCATTGTCTTTTTTAATTTTTCAATTACAGTTGACTGTCAGATATAAACTGATTCACATTTTTACATTTAAAGCCTGAGTCCTCATCCATGGCCTCACCTTCTCCAAAAACCACTGAATACTCTCCTTTTCCAAGCCTTTTGTGATCAAACAGCAGCAGAAGTGAACTTTACTGTCTACCACCTGACTCCTGAGCAGAGCTCCCGGGAGCGGCGCCCCTCACATCCCGGAGGAGCAGGATGACTGCCCAAGAAGTGACCCGCCCCCCTCCCCCGGGAATCAGCTTCTGGAAAAGAACCAAAGAAAGTGCTGTAGGCAGGCAGCGGGGTATTATTGTTTCACAAGTTTTGATTAGGTCCAAGGAGCAAAATATTTCTTTCAATATATGTTTTGACATAAAAACTAAAGTGAAATTTGTGGAATTCTATGAAATACATTAATGCGAAGGAATAAATAGCCTTTGCTGTGATAATGCAGTGATTGAGTTGAAAATGTATATTGAGCTGAACCATTCATGCATTTGCCTTATTTTATCATTCTTGTTTATAAAGATATCGCCAACGGGGCTTGCTAAATGAAGTGTCTGTCTCTACTGCCATTCAACAATTTGCTTAAAATGTGCTTAGGGTCTGTTCAGGATAGTCTAGGCAGAGATTCTTGTTATTGGTAGATCACCTTGATAATTTTTTCTGTAGACAAACTCCTTTGTCTGTTAGGCAATTCCATTTCCCCCAGGAGGGCATTATAATTCATCTATAACTTTACTACTTAGAAGACAAAATATTTATAATAAAAAGAACACCAAAACAAATCACCAAGCTATCTGATGATTTCCATGTAAGAGGAAAATTTTTGGAATACCTTTGTAGCATCTATTCATGCAGAATGAAGGAGAAAAATAAGTACGGCTCAATTCAGGCAAAATATGCATGCACTTGTGTGACACTGGGCAAATCATGAAGCTTTTCTCTGCTGTAAAAAATTCTGGCCTTACCAATTAGCACACTTGATTATTATAAGAATATAATAAATCCCCAAATATATAATATAAATAAGTACATACACATATATAACCACAAAGTTTTATGTAGACTAAAGCGGAAACATTTTCCATTTGCTGATAGTTATGAGATGATTTGCAAATGTTTATATTCTATAACTCAGTAATTATGCGCCTAGAAAACCTATCTTAAGGAAATAATCAGAAGGTATTCAAAGAGCTGTGCATAAGAATGTTTACTGAAGCACACTTTCAATTAGAAAAAATAGAAACAGGCCCTGGCTGGTGTGGCTCAGTGGGTTGAGTGCCAGCCTGAGAACCAAAGGGTCGCCAATCTGATTCCCAGTCAGGGCACATGGCTGGGTTGAGGGCAAGGTTCCCTGGTGTGAGGCATATGAGAGGCAGCCAAACATTGATGTTTCTCTCCCTCTCTTTCTCCCTCCCTTCTCCTCTGTCCAAAAGTAAATAAATAAAATATTTTTAAAAAGGAAAAATAGAAACAATAAAAATAGTTCATATTATGCAGCTATTTAAAGTTTTACTTAGAGGAAAGATACATTGTTACATTTTTAAATCATGCAAAATTATGCATACAATATGATGTCAATTTTGAAACATATATGTACATATAAAAACAAAAAACTGAAAGAAAATATATTAATACATTATTCCTGGGTGATTTTTATTTTCTTGTGTATACTTTTAGCTTTATGAATGTCTTAAAATACCTATGTGTTACTTTCAATGTTTCAAAAAAGGAAGACTAGATGCTATTCTGAAAGAAATTTTTCCCCAAAATAATAAATAAAAATTGAAGCAAAATGAATACTTTCTCATTTAAAATTGATACAAAATACCATCCAGGCTGCCTACCTAGGGTATTCCTACTGTCCTTTCAAAGTATTCTGTTTAAGCCTCTCTTTTAGCAAACTGCGTGACTTCATCTCACAAGTGGAGTTGAATCTCTTCCCCTCACCACACGCACACACCCAGGCCAACCTCTGGTGGCCTCAAGGTCCTGGGCCTCTCCGCTACATTCTCATCACACTGCACATGCGCTGTGCAGGTCTGGTCCTTGTTTATTAGTGTGACGCCTTTGGCCTATATTAGAGATATCTTTAAGAAACTGTCCTATAAAACGAGTTCCTCTATTTAAGGTAAGGATATTTTTGAAGGTGAAATATTGTTTCCCAATTATGCCTGAGGAACGATTGGGGGAAATTCTCTCTGGTCTCAATTTCAGGAGTGTTTACACTTCTCTAGGGCAACATGCATGATCTTCAGCTTGTGAACATTACGAATCATGTAACTAATCATGTTTCCCCTCAATCTGTTGGCTGCTAAAAAGTTAGCACTTAATCTATGACCCAGCTCTGGCAAAAAAAAAAAAAAAAATACCGGCACAGCCTGCTTTTAACATGTGCTTCTTGCCAGATGCGTTGTTGTACTTCTGGGCATTGCCTTTCCTTGCCACCCCTATTTCCTCACTTTTAAAAAGCTGTCTTATCGTGGCGTTCAAATGTATCATTACCATTCTTAAAACTTTTTTTGAAACTAATCATCTTATATGTAAATCAGCCAATTATCGGGACACAACTTGAATTCATTTTTGTACTGTTATTTTATGTCTTATTGTACAAAACATCATATTTTCTCTGCTAGAGCCCATGTTATTTGATTACTGAATTTATTTATTGTTCTCTGTGAAAGCAAATATATTTCTACATTGTATTTTTTAAAACATTGAAATAATTAACTGGAGATGTGTTTGTTTTTTCTCCAAATTATTTTGGTGATTTGTCAAGGAGGCTATCATGTGAGTGACAGTGTGAGTGATTGGGCAGAAATTTTAATTTATTCTAATGACTAAAATCTTAATTTACAACATCAACCATGTTTTAAAATATTCAGACATCTGTTCCAGTTGCAAGGCAATGGCAAAGATGCATTTCTTTCTTCTTGGCAAGCATTACAAACATGTCTGTTATTTACAAGCCTGTTGCTTCATCCATCAAGGTTGCTCAGAGCAGACAGCATTTAGTGACTAAATAGCGCATGGCAAAGAATGATAAAGAAGAAAAATGATTCCAGACATAGTTATATTAATTCAAGAACGTCAATTACAAATTTTAAATCTCCCATCAAATAAGTATTTCCTAAAAGGAAGTTTGGCCACCACCTCACCACGACCTCAATCAATACCGTTAGGGCAGTCATAGCAATCGCTGTGCTGGGCTTTCTTTTTTGCTGGTTGGTCTCACAGCAAAGTCTCAAACTAACATGAGACCTCCAAAAATTCCAACCGACCAGCCCACGGTAAAATTAAATGGGTAATAACTATAGGGAGAGAAAACTATTTTAATAGAACATTCAATTTCATGAATTTAGGTCTTCTCTCTTACTTATTTTCTGAAGCACATTTGGTGCCTTTGGGGATTTTTTCCATCTTATTCATAGTTGATTATATATCTCTCTAGGGCATCTTTCTAAAGGATATCTGAGGGGCAAAGAAAATAACCTTAGAGCACTTTCCTTCAGAACAAAGCCCTCTACTGGTTACTTATGGATAAATGCATTCCTGCTTCCTCCTGGGTATTCCCCAAGTGATTAAATAAAACATAATAAGGGTATTTTTAGATTTAGAGAAACCACATATAATGAATGGACTGTGAGATTGAAAAAGTAGATAAATGAGGAGGCTTTTGACTCCTCATTTAGACAGCTCATAGGCAATAACAGCCCATAACTCTCTAGGAAGAATCCGGTTTAAAATTCTGTTGTGTAGTAAGAACCTGTTTTGACATAACTTGGCTGACCCAAGGTCAAGGTTTGGGAGAGCAAGCTGACTTGGAAGACTGAGGCAGATATTCTGAAACCAGATGCACAGGGAGCTGAATCAGGAGACAGAGACATGAGATAAAGCAAACAGTCCCTCTGCTACTAAAGGTTTATACAATCTCGAATTGTATAGCAAACACTGATTGAGTAGCTAAAGCGCTACTTCTATTTTCTAGGCTCCCAGGTAGTCTGTTAAGCCCAGGGAGTCCAAAAATGCAAAACACGGTTCCCATCCCAAGAACAACACAATGTAACACACAGATAGAGGCACAACGGCAATAGGAGCTCCCATTCATTAGTACTTACTCCGTGCTACCCACTCTATGTGCCTTTTCTCATTTATTCCTTACCATAATCCTGGGGAGGGGGGATATTTTTTTTCTGGGCCATGCTCAAGGCAAGGAAACCACCATAGGCATGAAGTTGATTCCACCACCCGCATGGGTCAGCCTAGCATCACCGTGTGGCAGCTCTCCCCACCTCCTCCCGGCCCCCCTACTCTTCTCCAGCTCCCTTCCCATTTTTTCTCACAGGCATTTTCCCCAGTACATGGGACCGGCCTTTTAATACCATCTTGGTATCTACAGATACCAAATGAAGGTATCTAGTAGGCAGTTTCCAGTAGGTGATATCTAACAGGTCAAGGTTGGGAGCGAAGATATAAAATAGGATTCATTAGCACAGCGATTGTATTTAAAGCTGTGGGGCTTGGTAATACAGTTTTATTCAAGCCTCACATCATTCAGTGTCCACATTCCAGCTCTCTACTTAAGAGGAATAGACTACTAAAAGTACTTTAATAAAGTTAGGGGAAACTATATCTGTATTCTCTGGACCGATGGACAAATGTTATTAACTTCTCGGTGGTGTTACCTTCTTCCATTGGTAACTTCGGCAC
Source organism: Carollia perspicillata (assembly GCA_004027735.1). NCBI lineage: Eukaryota > Metazoa > Chordata > Mammalia > Chiroptera > Phyllostomidae > Carollia > Carollia perspicillata. Next base: position 22,143 of record PVKM010017689.1, read on the forward strand.
CCCTCAGAACCTAATAGTAGAACAGTAGAAAGCCTGAGTATCCCCATGGAGGCAATGGAGCAAGATTCTTGAGATCCACCTGCCCTCGAAAATCCAAAATGTGTAGTCAACGTGCCTGATCAGTACTTGTAAAAAAAAAAAAAATCGGTGTTCCTTGGTACCATCTCCTCTGGACCAAAGGTTGCTAGCAACTAACCCCTGGCTCAGCCCATGTACTAAAAATAGCTTGGAAAGGCCATCAGGAATCTTTAGAGACGTTCGAGTTTATTATGAACCTCAAAATAAACCACCACTGTGACTAATAATCCTAGGAAACACTGCAATACAACAAGATGAAGCTAGCCTTGATGTTTACCCGTTCTCTAACAAAAGCTTTAATTAAGACCATTATGGGACTTCCCCTTGCCCCCCCCCCCCGAAACACAATGCCAATTTTATAACAGTAGTTGGAACAGTAAGATTAAATTTGAAAAATTTGAATGCGATCTTCAGCAATGTGTCTATTTTGTAAATTGAGGTGTACCTCAGTATACAGTTTGCCTAAAGCTCCAAGAACATCGAGAGTAATCTGGAAAACATAATTGACGTATATGTGAAAAATAACATCATTTAACATGTTTCACTTGCCTAAGGAAAAAACAGCTTACAAGTACTCTTTCTGTGAACTGTAAACATCACAGGGATTTTAGAGAGAATGAGAAGATATCAAGAAAAAAATAAATGCACATTGGCTCTCAGGAAAAAGAAAAACTCCCTCCATATCGTGAACAGCTCCCCTCTGGAGTTAATTAGGACATTAAATGGACTCACTCAAGAACTAGTAGTAATGACTTCAACCCTAGGATATGTAATTGCTCTATATTAGACTTGAGGACAGGCACAGCATAGGTCCCACTGTTAAGTCTTTACAGGTGTTTCTCCAGCCTCTCTTTTAGTAAGATCAACGTTCATGTTTCATGGAGGTAAGCTGGAAAAAAATATACCATGTGCCAGCAGAATACCATGTGCAACTCAAGGAGTTGAAGTTCCTTAGAGGAGCTCCCGGGAACAGAGATTGCTCACCCCCGCCTGCCTTACAAAGCAGTCTCACAGTGGACGTGCTTCTCTCCCCTTTTCTGCTTTGACCCCACATTGTTCCAACCCAGCACTGGAGGAAGGGGATGTACTCCTGTTCTCCAGCCGCAGAGACTGGAGTGTTGGAGAATGCTAAAAAACAACACTCTCGGCACAAATATAACTCTTCTTAGGAAGGACAGGGGGCAGGGTCAGTGATAAAATATTGTTTCAATTGCCTTCAAAGCAGCAAATATTAATGAGTAGAAAAACATGAGCCAACTTGTTCATAAGTCCATGAGAAGTACTTTGTGAGCATACTTCCAGAAATACTTTGGAAAAGACTTTCAGCCAGACATCCTGTGCAAAAGGAGGGCTACACCACCAGCAGCATGTATGTTAGTGATGTGAAAATTATTTTATTATTATCCAATATTATATTAATTTATTTTATTATTGATTTGAATTTCATTTGTACCATACATAGGTGATACTCTGGGAAAAGTAGGTTTCATACCAAAATTCCAGTATAGAGGACTGAAAATGTTACTTTATTTGATTCAGACAATCTGAACACTATTGTCTGATTTATTTAATATTAGAGCTATTAAGTGAAGAATTGCAGGGCTGTTTAGATGTTCATAATTTGCTTTTTAATCAAAGGGTCATAAGATCTATGTGTCTGTTTTTATACCAATACCATGCTGACTTGATTACTTTAGATTCATATTATGGTTTGATATTAGGTAGCATGATTCCTCCAACTTTGTTCTTTCTCAGGATCACTATTGCTATGCAGGGCCTTTTGTGGTTCCATATAAATTTTTGAAATATTTGTTCTAGTTCTGGGAAATACATCATTGGAATCTTGATAGGAACTTGAGTGGAGCTACAGATTGTTTCGGGTAGCATGGACATTTTAATTCTGTTAATTCTTCCTATTTATCATGTGCTTCCACTTATTTGTGTCCTCTTCAATTTCTTTCTTCAGTGTCTTATAATTTTCTGTATACAGATCTTTTACATCTTTTGTTAGATTTAATCCTAGATATTTTATTCTTTTGGAAGCATTTGTGAATGGGATTGTTTTCTTAGTTTCCCTTTTTGTTAGTTCATTATTAGCATATAAAAATGCAACTGCTTTCTGGATATTAAGTTTGTGTCCTCCTACTTGCTGAATTCATTTATCAGTTCTAGTAGTTTCTTGGTGGACTCTTTGGGGTTCCCAATTTACAGTATCATGTAATCTTCAGAAAAAGATAGTTTTACTCTCTCCTTTCCAACTTAGATGCCCTTTATTTCTTCTTGTTGTCTGATTGCTATGGCTAGGACTTCAGTACTATGTTGAATAAGAAAGGCAAAAGCAGACATCCCTGTCTTGTTCCCAATCATAAGTGAAATGCTTGTAGTTTTTCATTTGAGTGTGATGCTGGCAGTGGGTTTGTCATAAAGGGCCTTTATTATGTTTAGGTATGTTGCCTCTATTCTAATCCCACTTTGCTGAGAGATTTTATCATAAATGAGTCCTGGATTTTATCAAATGCTTTTTCTTCATATATTAATATGATTATATGGTTTTTATCCTTCATAGAACCCAGATATAAACCCACATCTTTATAGCCAGTTAATATTCAACACAGGAAGCAAGCACATACAATGGGCTAAAGACAGTTTATTCAATAAATGGTGTTGGGAAAATTGGACAGATACCTGTAGAAAAATGAAACTAGACCACCTTCTTATACCACACACAAGAATAAATTCAAAATGGGTTAAAGACTTAATTATTAGATCCAAAACCATAAAAATCCATAGAAGAAAACATAGGCAGTAAAATCTCAGAAATTGTTGGTAGCAATATTTTTACTGATATATCTATCTCCTAAGGCAAGGGAAATAAAATAAAATAAATAAACAAATAAGAATACATCAAACTAAAAAGTTTATGCACAGCAAAAAAAAACCATCAACAAAATAAAAAGACAGCCCACAGAATGGGAGACAATATTGACCAATGATACATCTGATAAGGTGTTAATATACAAAATTTATAGGGAACTTACAAAAGTCAATGCCAAAAAGAATAAACAATCCAATTTAAAAAATGAGCAAAGGGCCTGAATAGACACTTCTCCAAAGAGGCCGTACGGATGGTCAATAGGCACATGAAAAGGTTTCAACTGTCACTAGTTATCAGAGAAATGTTAATTAAAACCACAATGAGATACCCTCTCACACCTGTCAGAATAGCTATAATCAATAAATCAACAAACAAGTGCTGGCAAGGATATGGAAAAATGGGAATACTTTTGCACTGTTGGTGGGAATAAATATTGGTACACTCACTACAGAAAGCAGTATGTAGATACCTCAAAAAATTAAAAATAGATCTGCCTTTGACTCAGCAATCCCATTTCTGGGATTTTATCCAAAGAAATCCAAAGCTAACTTAAAAGAATGTAAGCCACCCCTATGTTCATTGCAGCATTATCT
>PVKM010017690.1:0-25690 GCA_004027735.1 Carollia perspicillata
TATCTGTTTGGGGTTTGTTGTTGGTGGTGTTATTTGTTTACATTGCTTTGTTGTTGTAACTGACATATAACTGGTACGCAGTTTTAGGTTGTATCAGAATGATTTGACAGGCGTATGTGTTGTGAGATGATTACCACCATATATTCGGTTAACGTCGCACACCCTCATTTTCAACAACCCACCCTGCGCCCACGATGAGCTCTTTTTTTTCAGATGTGCCCCCTCAGTGAGTCAGCCTGTGCCCGGGGAACAGCCCCTTAGACTCCTTTCCACTCCTAGGTGCCTAGCAGGGCAGGTGGCACATGGCTACCCCTCAGTTTTTGTGGACACGATGAAAGGAAGGAGGAAGGAAAGAAAAGGGGAGGCAGACGGAGGGGGAGGAAGGGAGCGAGCCAACATTTCTGTAAGTCAAACTTCAGGGTGTTTTACTATGACACTCCTAGGGAAGAATTTCTTATTTGAGAAAATAAGTGGTATAAATTCTACCGTGTTTGATGGGGAAATAAATCCATAGTTCTGGTTGTTCCCATTAGTCATCCAGCGCCATAAATTAAATTCCTGCTGGTGGCACATTAATCTACTTTCCCTTAAATTACACACTCATGCCATATGCTTTGCGCTGCCAGTCTCTACTAAGTTCAAGGAAAAGTGAAGATGAGGTTTCACTTGAATCTTTCAGAAGACCACACGGAGACTTCAGCCTTGGCACGGGCAGTGCATAAAGCCTTACAGAGCCAGACATGGATCTTCCCCTTTCATCGAGACCGACCCATCCACGATCCCCCTACTTGCCAGAATAAGGTGACCCTGAAACACCCACCAGTTTCTGAAGCTGTGCCTGAGATGACCACACATGCACACACACACACATATGCACAAACTCACACACACGTACACACCACCTGGAGCCAGATTTGGTCTTTCTATGTTCTCCCCAGTTCTGGAAAAAAAGAAAAGAACTGGACAAACATGCCCTGAATACCCAAAATATAATTCTTGGTCAAGGACAATTCAAGGTTGGTTGGGTATTTAGATTTCTGGATTCTTCTAAATAATCATCTATAATTCCAAATATTGTTAAAGTTCTTGAGGTAACTGGAAAAGAGGAGTCCTTCCGACATATTTGTTCACTCAGACCAGATTTATTGATTGTCTCTGGATATGGACCTAACACAGGACATGGTTCCTTTAAGTTTCCTTGAGAACAGAGGCCCACTTTTTCATCCACAGTGGGGTACTGGAGGTCTGCCAGTGCTTGAGTTTGACCCACTTGGGTTCAAATCCCCACACTGTCACTTGGCAACCATGCTGTTAGGCAACTTACTTAACCTCCCTGAGTCTCAGATTCCTTCTCTACAGTATGAGGGTGACAATGCAACTCTTGAAAGGCTGTTACGGGAATAAGGGTAGCGACCTGTAGAAAACACCTGGCACGATGCCTACCTCGGCAATGTCAACTCCTCTCCCTCCTTCCTTTCCTACCTGGCAGGAGGCAACTGTCCAGGAAAAAAACTGCACTCATTCCTGAGGGGCCGAGAGTGACAACTGCTCACACAGCATGGCACATCGCCAAAGGGAGACAGAGGGGCAAAGGGTGACTTTGGAGGTGACTGTTGTTCAGTCATTGTGTTTCTGGTGTGGCCTCCTAGAGATTGTTGCCAGAGGCACCAACTACTCACCTGCTGGCCATGCAGAAACTGGTTCCTTATGTCAAATGTGCATTTTGCACATGACCTCCCAGGCCTCCCTTGGTCTTGGCAAGACTGCTTCACACAGAGAAGCTCAACTGAGGCACTTCCCCAGGTGGCTGAGGAGCATACGACAAGCCACATAAAACTATATCCTACTTACTGAGGAGAGAGGTATCTGCCTAGGCCAGCTGGAACTCAGCTGCCTCTTGCAAGTGATGGAGAGTTACTTGGGCCAAAAGCACAGGTCCAGGACATGCTGCTTAAATACAATCTATTAAGTTCAGGGGGTTATCACCTTACCTCTCCCACCTGATACTCCACAAGAATAAAAATGAACAAAAAGAATATTAAAGAAGACATCAGAGGGTGAATGATTCCAACAGATATTTGGAAGCAGAAAAGAAAGGGCAGAAGGTAAAGTCTGGCTATGCTATCAGAGCAGAGGATGCTAAAATCAAACTGCTTACACTATATTTTAAATGAGAAGCTGATCCATCCTGCAGAACACTGGGAAAACCAAACTTGAGGAGTCAAGTTCAGTGGAAGGCAGGGGTGGAGATGGAATTGAGGACAAAGGTCTAAGTCTGCTTCCTACTCCTAGGATGCTAGTGGCCAGACTGATGTCTCCCAACCACTCCTGCCCAGGCAGGAGACTGGATGAGTCTTTCTCGAGAAATGTAAGAGCTCCAGGGAAGATACCACTAGACACTAACATATGATTCCTCCAGGAGAGACCCGCTAGAGGGCTGCCCAACTACCCTACGGCAAAGCCCAGCAGTTGGCAAGGCCAGCCACATAGACAGGACTTGCAGCTAGCTTTACTGCCTTTAAATATGAATGCACAGGCAATGACTGTCATATAGTTAAAATCTTTAAACGTGATCAGCATCCAAAACAAAGAAGAAAAAGAAACCTAGAATAAATCAAAGCAATGCACAGAAGAGAAGAAACTTTTCAAGAAAAACAGTAATGCCTACAAAGATAGGAAAAAATATTGCAGGTAAGAAACAAGAGTGGGGTGCTACTCAAATAAAAGGAATAACAAGACAGCTACTAAAAATATATTAGAAAAAAATTAAAAGTCTCAGCACAAAGGGTAGAAGATAAGGTTGAAACATCTAATAAAAGTAAAACAAAAAGACAGAGACATTTAAAAAATCATAGAAAATATCTTTTAAAATGAGAGAACATTCCAGATTAGCCAACATCTGACTGAGAAGAGCTCCAGATAGGAAGAGAAATGGAATAAAAAAATCATCAGAGAAATAATATCACGACACATCCCACAATTGGACATGAGTTTCCAGATTAAAAAAAAGTCCTCATAATGCCCAGCATAATGAGAAATAGAACACATACAAAGGTATGTATCATAAAATGTCATAACACCAGAGCTATAAAGAATTAAGTATCCGGAAAAGCTTCAGGGCACGGGCATGGAGAGAAGGAAGCTTGCAGTTCACAAAAAAAAAAAGAACCAGAACCAGAGAGCAGCCTGGCTCTCAACTATACTACAAGAACCTAAAGGGCAATAGAACAATGACTTCATTGTCTTGTGAAAAATATCTCCCTCAGCCTAAAACTCCATGCCTAGCTAAAATTTCAAACAAGTGTAAGGGTAGTGTAAACACATTTTCAGACATGCAACTTTTCAGGGGAAAAAAATGTATTCCTTTTCTCAGGCAGCTATGGAGGACCTGAGGCTCGGCCCGACCTGTCTCCTGAGTTGGATTTCCTGTTTCTTAGGTCCTACGTCAAGATAATATAAACGCTGAATGTCGATGATGGAGCTAAAAAGAATAATGGGAATCCACTGAGAAGACAGATGGAGGAGAAATGGGAATGGTAGTCTAAGAAAACTGAGTCTTATCTATCAGGACAGGAGGTTAATGGATCCCATCTAAACCTAAGAAATAAAGGATAGTACTATATGTATGTATTATTTTTATTAAAACATAAATATTAATTTAAAATAAAAAGAAATAAAAGTACCCATGAGTCACCACAGAATTTAGACTGGTAACTTCAAAAGTATAATTGACTAGCAACCCAGTTCAAATACAAGGCTGGAAGACTTCTTCAAATACCTTCTCTTTGAGATCTGAATTCAATTTGTTTTCCCTCTTCAAAGTTCCAGGAAAAAAAAAAACCCACTCCAGAAACGTGCCTAAGTGTTCCCTTACAAACTGTGATGGAAAACCCCACGTCCCCTACGCTGGTGAAAGTGAGCGTCAAACCACGGAAGGAGATCCATGTAGACCTGCTCAGAAGTCCCCATGGTGCCGTGACCAACGGGATGCCAGGAAACAGAGACGGGAGGCACGTTTATAGCTAAAGATGGAGAACAAAACTTACATGCTTATTCCATCTCTGTCCTGTTTCCACTAAAAGGGACATGCAAGTTTTTCTCTGAAGGAATAGCACACAAAGAGAAAGAAAAGGAAAGAATAGAGAAATGAGCAACAAAATGAGCAACAGCCTGACTCACTGAGTCAGGAGACCCAGAAAGAACACCCTGAAAGGCTTCATCATTGGCATCACCATTGTCCTTGGGGAGAGGAAAGGCTGAAACTAAAAGGATTGCTTGAAAATCTGATTAAGAGTCAAATGTCAAGAATTCCAGCCACACTCTCTCTTCTAGAGAGAGAATTCTTTTATCCCACGAAGCCTGAAGGTTGAGTCCTTGGGGAGAGCAAAGAAGAACATCTCTGGAGGGAGAGAGGATACCCAGCCCTCCTCCTCCCCTTTAGCTCCCAGCATGTTGGCAGATGAGCAGTGACCTCCCAGGTAAGCCACGGGAAGATTCTTCTCTGAGCGATCTGGAGCAGCCGCCCCCCAAAAAATACCAAATATACTGATATCAGACAGTCTTCCCCCAAACAGCTCATGGTAAAGTCCACGGTCTACAAGCACCATCCCTCTTCTCCCTCCCACCCACATACGGAGTTTAGCATCACCTCCCACATCTCCTGTGTAACAAAAGAGATTAAAGCTAACGTAAGTGTAAGCCTCAGACCCCATTTAAGGAAACTCTGGGAAACCCAGACAATAGGGAAGACCAAAACAAGGACACAGGAGAAAATTTTCACTTCTGACACCAAAGCTACAGCAAACACAACCTAACTCCTAAAAAATTAAGCTTATCTGGCTCAGTCCCTTTTTCCTGATACATAATATGTGGCTTTCAACCAAAATGACAAGTCATGCTAAAAGGCAAGAAAAAAAGTCTGAAAGAGATAAATTAAGCATTAGAACCAGACTCAGATTTGGCAGAGATTCAGAATTATGAGACAGGAAATTTTATTTTTTTGTCTGTGACATATTTTTATTATAGAAAAGAAAGTAATAAAACAGCATGTATGGTATGTCTCTACGTGAAAGTGTATGTATGATGTGTGGAAAGATGTCTGTGTCATACCTCAGAGAGGAAATTTTAAATAGCTATCATTAATATACTAGGGGCTCTAATGGAAAAAGCAGACAATATAAAAGAACAAATGGACAATGTAAGCGGAGAGATGGAAACTCTAAGAAAGAATCAAAAGGAAATGCTAGAAATTAAAAACACTACAACAGAAATAACGAATGCCTTTCGTGGGTTTATCAGTAGACTGGACGTGGTGGTTGAGGAGAGAACAAATGAGCCTGAATATATGTCTGTCACTAGAAACTTCCAAAACTGAAATGCAAAAAGGAAAAAAAGCATGAAAAAGACAGAACACAATGTCCAAGAACTGCGGGACAATTACAAAAGATGTAACATACACATGATAGGTATACGGAAAGTAAAATAGAGAAAGCAACAGAAAAATATGTGAAATAATAATGTGGGGGATTTTCCAAGATGAATGGCAAACCACAGGTCCCAGAAGCTCAGAGAGCACCAAGTAGTGTAAATACCAAAACTCCACACCTAAGTGTATCATACACAAACTGCAGAAAATCAAACACAGAGAAAACCTTGAAAGAACCCAAAGCAGGAGGGAGTCCTGCCTTGACTACAGAGGAACAATGATACAAATTACAGTGGGCTTCTCTTCAGAAACCACATAAGCAAAAAGACGGCAAAGTGAAATACTTAAAGCATTAAATGAAAAAACCATTAATCTAAAATTCTGTATCCAAAAATGTTATCCTTCGATAGTAAAGGAGAAATAGGCTTTCTAAGACAAACCATAACTGAAGGGCTCTGTCACCAGTAGATCTGCCTTGTAAGAAATGTTAAGAGAAGCTCTTTAAAGAGAAGGAAAATGACATAGTTCAAAAACGCCCAAAGAAGGGAAGAACACATTGAAGAAGAAATAAGTGAAACGTTTTTTCTTATTCTTAATTGATCTAACAGATAACAGTTTGTACAAAATGTTGTACTGGCAATCATGTATTCAATAACTATAGCTTTAGGTAAGTGAAAATGATTGACAGCAATGTTGTGAAGGATGGGAGGGAGAAATTGGGAATTCTTTGTTATAAGTTACATGCACCATCTGTGAAGCAGTATAGTGTTATTTGAAAGTGGAGTTAGATTAATTGTAAGTGTGTATTGCACACTGTAGAGCAATCACTAAGATAAATTTTGAAATATTGATAGACTAAGACAGAAAAGAAAATGGAATCATATAAAATGATCAGTTGCAATTGGAGAAGGTAGAAAAAGAGTAGAAGACCAAAGAAACAAAGAATAAGGACAACAAATGGAAAACACCTATAAGTATGGTAGATATTAATCAGGGTATAGCAATAATTACTTTAAGTATGGAAGGCCTAAATATACCAAAAAAAAGACAGAGACTGTTAGAGTGAAATTAAAAAAAGACTCAGTAACAACAACAAAAACTATCATATTTACATTCCATGAGATAAGAAAATAAAAAATAACTTGTACAAATCACATATATGATAAAAGCAATGACAATTTCAATCAAAGCATCACAATATATGTTTCGTTAAGTCTTTCACAAAGTAGAGCAAGAAAGAAAAAAAAAAAACAACACAAGAACAGTCCTGACCAGTGTGGGTCAGTTGGCTGGGTGTCGTAGCAATGCCAAAGGTCACTGGTCGATTCCTGGTCAGAGCACATGCCTGGGTTGCGGGTTCAGTCCCTAGTCGGGGCACATAAGAGAAACAACTGATTGATGTTTCTCTCTCACACTGCCGTTTCTTCCCCTCTGTCTAAATAAATAAATAAAATCTTTTTTTAAAAAAACAAAGGAACAGAAATAGAAAACATTAAATAAAAGTTAGAGGATCGATCTAAGAGACAGTGAAGGGTCAAAGGTTTGCCTGGGCCACAGTTCCAGAAGAAAATTACAGAGATGCAAGCTACGCAACCTCACTCCTTCCTTATGCATTTATTGTACATTTACTATGCGCCTGGTGCCATAGCAAACATCAACATTGGGTTCAAAACCTGTATCAAATTGCTCCCTCCTTATTCTAATGAGTGTACAGGCTGCAGAGCATAAATGTTCATGATTTAGAAAATCTGGCCATGGTTTCTCCCTGCATCCCACATTATCCGAGACCAGCCCTGGCCCCCTCTGGGCCGGTCCATCCCTACAGCACCAGCCCTTCCGGCCGTGCCAGAGCACGGAGATTTTAAATGGAATCTGAGTCACTCGGCGCAATCTGCCCGCTCACACGTGCTTCTGTGCCAACATTCGTGCCCTCTCTCCAGGTCAGCCTTACTCCTGGCACATGTATATTCTGATTCATCTGCTCCTCACTCCGGGACCTGAGGTAAAATAAGGCCCCTTGGCCAAAGGAACAGACAGGGAACTGGCCACAAACACTGCAGGGGCAGAGGCATGAGACAGAAATGGAAGCTCAGCCTTAGGAGCATGGATGCGGTACCCACTCTAACCCAGGCACAGCGTGAGTCGAGGGGGTACAAATTTCACAAATGCGGGAATGTTTATGTACAAGAAATCTCTCCACAGTGTTGTTTATGACAGCAAGACAAAAAATAATAATAATACAAACCTGGAAATAATCTAAAGCCTGAAAATAAGGTTATTTAAATCACAGTACATCCACACAGGCTTTAATAATAACAGAGATGGGTTCGCCTACGTGGATAGATGGTCACTAGGTGGGGGCGAAGAGTACGAAATAGTATCCACCTTTGATTCCATCTGTTTAAGTGCACGTAGCAGATCTACCAGGTCTAAGTCGGGGTTTCCCAGCCTCGGCGCTATCGACCACGACAAAGCTGGAGGGCGCTGTTGGGAGAGGCGGACTATCACAAGTTAAACTCGGAGCGGGGCCTTTCACACACACCGCGGCAGGGAAAAGGGCTGGAACCAGATGGCAGAACAAGGCTCTGAATGAGGCCCAAAAGGGCACAATCTCTTAAAAGTCTGAAAAAATGCAAGCCAAGGAAATTAGAAAGTAGAAAAATCACACATCACTAGTTCCAAGTCCCTAAGTTTTGGGGCCCGGAGCAGGGGAGCAGATGTGAAGTGACAATAAGGACGTTTCTGAGATACCAAAGACAGAAAGTTTGTTATTGACCCTGAAATCTTCTGAATATTATCACCATGTTCACAGCCTTTTAGAGACATGAAATTGTGTGAGTGTGGGGTGTCGGTTATATTAAACGTGTTGGAACCCCTCCCCCATCATGGAAAATGGTGCGGGGAGTAGAAGCGGAGTGAGGTGACAGGCAAGGATGGCTCCTTCTTTGTCCCCAGCGCCCTGAGGACAGAAAGGATGAACTCTGTATAGACAAATTCCAAGAACAGCCAACAGGGAGAAGAACTACATCTCCCAGAAGGCCGTGCACAGGGGAAGGATCTCCCAAAAGGCTTTGCTCAGGGGAAAGTGGTCACTTGTCAGAAGTCAATCAGGCTTCTGCACAAGACTAAGGGACCAAGGTGGCAAGACCAAATGGCATGGAAGAGAGAGGTCAAGTAGAAGTGGGAGAAAACCCCAAGAGACTGGGTCCTTACAAAGATAGAAAATGAGGGAGGTTTAAATGAGTTTCCTTAGACCAAGCCCTTAAAATCCTGAAAACATCAGCGAAGTGTGAGTCAGGAAAGTGTGTCCTTAAATGTGACATTTCCCTGAGATGAAATTACGGGGTGCTTTGGAACTCCCCTTAGTCTCCCCATTCCCCATTTTGTTTCTACACCTAGGCCTTGTGGGCACTCACATGCTACTCAGTGTGTGGACGACTTCACATATTTCTCTTCCTCCACGCACAGACCTGGACCTGGGTCACCGAAGGACACTCCCAAAGTGCCCAGCGCCCCCATCAGATAATACACCTGCTATCCTCAGGGGATGGGAGAGGCGTGTCCTTGCTGCTTCCGATTAAAGCTGATGCATCATCGCAACCAAGAAGCAGGCAGGGGTTTGTCAGATTTATTCCAAGTAAACACTTTAATGACCTGCCCAAATGGCAGGGGGCTGCTCATAATAGGCACATACACATGTAAAACAGTATCGGGGAAGGTGCCAGGCTTTTTCTGCCACCTGTACCTTCCTTTCCTGATTCCACCACCTGGGGTGAGAGGGCTGATGAGCTGTTGGAAACACAGAAGGTGCCGTAACCTTGGAAAGCTGGGAGCTGAGTGAGGGAGCAGTGAGCTAGAGAGACGGAGCCGGATGAGAGAGGTTGGTCTGAAAGCCTTTTCAGACCACAAGCCCCATCCGGCGATCTGTGTCCTCGTTCACTGTTGCTTCGGACTACGAAACTAGAGCATTACAAAATTAGGCCCTGTTATAACCACAGAGTTATTTCTTCCAGGAGCTTCAGTCACACCTCTGGACAAGTTCATCAACCGCACCTTACAGCCCATTTCATGGCAATAAACGAAGCCTCGGAATGGAGTGCCAACACTGCATCTCACTGTAGCTTTCTGGACCATATGGGGAAAGCATTTTTATTTGCAGGTTATCACTCAACTATGCAAATGAAAATTCTCTTTCTTTGCTCCTGGGAGCACGCAGATGCAAAATACAGACATCAAAACCTTCACCTGGGGTGCATCTGGGAGCCTATCAGAGGGAAAGCATCCTTGAAAGTTCTATATCCCTTGACATGATCAACTTTGCTTCCTATCCAACTCCTCAGAGAGATTTTGTTTTAAAGCCAAAAAGAAAAGCATTGATCTGAAGCAGTTTGACGAGGCTTTGGAAACAATTTGACCAAGAGCTATTTGACCAAACTCTGCTAATAATATTAACAACTATGATAAAACTATGTCTTATGTAAATGGGGCTTTATATAGTCTGTGTGGTGATTTCATACACATATTCCTTTTGGGCCTCAGGGCCTACAGGTGCAGCTTTACTATACTCTTTTATAAATAACAAAACTGTGGCCCATAGCAGTTGAAAGACTTGCTCAAAATTATTATTAGAACTATAACTGGAACCAAAGCCTTCTAAGTCTAGGATTGCACTCTTCCACCTCTTCGTGTCTTCAAGTCTTTCAAGCTTATTTATAACAACTGGTCAGTATACCACATTTGTGGGCACACATGGGCACATATATACACATGCATGTACCAAAATCTATAGCGATGTCCTGTCCTTCACTCCTAATATTGGTCATTTGTCTTCTCTCTTATTTCCTTGATCAGTCTGGCTAAAGGTATATTTCTTGTGGCAGGCTGTGGTCAAAAAATGACCCCCAAAACTCGGAATAGAGTTATTGAAAAATTAAATTAGTACCATGCTTTTAACATAGGGGGTGGGATGTTTTTATAAACCCATTAATCAAGGAATTAAAGCTATCCTTCCTTTCCCCTTTAAGGGAGGAGCTGGACTCTATGTCCTTAAGGGTTGGCTTCTGTTACCCTCAAGGAAGAGTTAACAGGATGATCCCTTAGGAGAGGCTGTCCAAAGGTCGGACAGGATGGACACTGGTGCAACAAGAGGGAGAGAGATTTCTCTCTTCCCTAAGGACTGGACTCCCAGAACTTGGGAAGTCATGTGAGCATATTTTGGGAAGTAAGAGGTAGGGAGGAGGAAGTGGAGGGTTGCTTAGCATCACCATGGCCAAGCCTGTGACACTGAGAAGGGCTCCTGTGGACATCATCAACAGACAAGTGCAGAAGCAATGCCAGACAGGCATGAAGAACCGGTCTCAACTGGAACACCAAGAACAGATGGAAGGAGAGCAACGATGGTGACCACCATGGACTTAAGGTCCGGTCCCTCCTCTACTTCCACACACAACTGCTAAGGTCCTTGTGCAATTCCCGAGAGAAGAAAGGGAGTCCAGTGAAAGTGGGTGTCGGAATTCATCCCCAACCACAGCTAGTGGAGTTCAAAGCCAGGTTTGACTTCATTTAGGAAAACAGAAATAAAACATGGCATTACTTATTCCTCTAGGTCAACATCTTGCAGGTGCTCTATGTCATTTGTCGTACTACAGCGATATGGCTGACTTCTGATCTTATCCAGAACTCCTAGAGGGACTCCTCCAGGATGGGGAGCAGTACCAAATGCCTAGCCAGATAATGTGTCGGAGGGTATCACCAGCACGGGGTCTGGAGAGCTGAAAGGTGCCAGCTTCAGGAAACGGCTTTTATTTTCCCCCAGCTTTTCTGGGAACCTGCTGGTATTTGCCAATAGGTCCCTTAAATGAGGCGAGCCTCGAGTTGTATTGAAGACTTTGAGTTAACCTGGGGCTTTTCAATGTCATTCTGTATGTCTCTAGCTGGCAGTTTTGGCACAGTAGCTTGAGTATTTGCAGTTTCCTTCTGTTTCTTCCAGTTTCCTGAGAATCCTCTTAAGTTGTTTGTACACTTGGAATTTTAGTATAAACAGAGGATGTCCAAGTACATCCATGATCAATGTGAAAGGCAGGGATTTGGGGGAGTGGGGAAGAGAGGGGAAAATAAAAACTCACTTTTAGCTTGCCAACTGCAGATCTTGGGACTTGTCAACCTCCATAATCACATAAACCAATTCCTTATAATAAATCTGTCTATACATTTGTTCTATTGGTTCTATACCTCAGGAGAACCCTAATAATACAGAGATTAATGTGGGAGACCAACTTAAGAGCTCCCCAGAAAGCCAAGAAAAAGAGAGTACTTTAACGTAATAGGCACTCCTAATGAAAGAGCAGAACCAATGAAATAAGAGTAATAATCAAAGATGTAATAGAAGAAAACTTTTCTGGGTTGATCTGAAAATGCTATGATTGTCTGCCAGGGAAACTCAGAAAGAAAAGTAACAAAATATAAAAAAATAATAACTTTCCTATATACCAACAATAATTAAGACAATATAATGTGGAAGGTGGGAGTCTTCTAACAGTAAAAATAAATGTAAAATATCTATTAATAAGCATAACAAGGACCATATCAAAAAAATTGATAAAATCTTCTTAAAGAACATAAAACAGGACTACAATAAGTAGAGGACATACCAATTTCTAAACTGAAAGAGTCAATATTATAAAGATGTAAATTATCCCCCAATGACCTACACATTTAATGCTATTTCAGTGGGACTGGGGGAGGGGCAGTGTAGGGCAAAAACACTCAAAATTGTTCCTAGAAGATTAAATGTATAAAATGATTAAGATGTTTCTGGGGGAAAAAAGAACAATAACCAAGGGAAGCTTATCCAACCAGCTACTAATAGACATTTTATAAAGCAACAGTAAATTAAACAATGTAAAGCTAATGCAGGAAAAAAAAAGGCAAATTACTGGACTGGAATTGAAAGTCAACAAAGAACTGCAACAAACTTCAGAAGTTGTCATATGAAAATGAAGCACTTAATATTTGTAAAGTAAGAATTTTATGAATTGGTATTGTATTAAATATATAGCAATCTGGTAACAGAAATAATTTAGTGCCTATCTTATGCAAGACACCAAAATAAACAATGTATTAAAGATAGAAATGAAAAAAGATGGAGTCCCAAGAATACTAAATTGCAGCTCGAGGAACTATTTACATGCCATGAAAGAGGAAAATTTATTTAGAAATTTTATTCAGAAAATGTATTTTTCTAAGCATGAAAAATTTTTTAAAGGATTAAAAAATGTTGCTTTGTAAGAATTCCTATATATCAATATACAACATTAAATTAGAAGTGAACAACATGTGAGGGAGGAATTGCAACATGGGATGACATACAAATAGTGTAATGAATTCAAATTCAATAAAATAAATACAATATATATTAGCAAGAGAAAAAAGAAATACATATAAAAAATTCAAATGGTTTGTAAGATTATAAAAATTTCCAACTTCATTATCAACTTTTAAAATGTAAATAAAACCCTTTGCAAGGTTGCTTGTTCGATTCCCAGTCAGGGCACATGCCTACGTTGCAGGCCAGGTCCCCAGCTGGGGGTGCGAGGGAGGGAACCACACATTGATGTTCTTCTCCCTCACTTTCTCCCTCCCTCTAAAAATAAATAAATACTTTTTTTTAAAAAAACCTTTGCGACAGCATGGATGGAACTGAAGACTACTATGCTAAGTGAAATAAGCCAGTCGGTGAAAGACAAATACCATATGATCTCACTTATAAGAGGAATCTAATAAATAAAATAAATGAACAAGCAAAATAGAACCAGAGACATGGAAACAGGGAACACGCAACGGGCTGACAGCAGCCAGAGGGAAGAGGGAAGAGGGAAATGGTGAAACGAGGGGAAGGGGCTAGTCAAAGAACATGCACGAATAACCCGAGGACCTGGACAGCGATGTGGGGATGGACTGTGGGAGTGGGGGGTGGGGAGCCTGGACACAGGAGGCCAAAGGGGGAAAATGGGGACAACTATAATAGAATAAACAAAAATTTTAAAAATGGGGGGAGAAACAATGATAATGTTTCTTATTCATCAAATTGCCATCGATTTTTTAAATGATCTCGGCCTAAATGGTAGACCAGGGACAATCTCGTAAACTTCCTGCAATGGTATCAGCTGCTATGACACTTCTGGGAACACTCTGGCAATGGCCTACGATTCGTGTGCTGCTAGTGCAGGAAAGCTCTTTGACGGAGTTATTTATTGTGAGAAAATAATCAGATGTGGGGGCGAGGGACATGCTCTAAAAAATATTTATCACGACCCCTTTGAAAAGCACTCATTGGGCCTTTTGCTAATGACCCACTGAGCTGTCAAGAAAGGGCAAAGTAAAAACACCGCTTCGGGGTGAAGTGGCAGCATGTCGTGTTGTTTTGCTTCAATCGGTGGTGCGACAAGGGGAAAAAATATATTTATCACAATATTACACATTACAATTACAAATGAGAACCTAAATGACCAACAATTAGAATTTTTTTAGAAAAACATTGTAATTTATCCTATTATTAAAAGTGATGTTGCAGATGACTATTTGCCACGTGGATTTTTTTGTCTTCTACATAAACTGACCATCTTTCCTTCCTCCCATCTCCTTATTGCTAAAAAAAAAAAGAAGACATAGAATACAACTATCAAGACTCTGTTTAATCCCTCAATTGTGCTGATGCAAATAAAATGGTTAACACCACTGCACTGAAGACGCACACTTACACAGAAAAATAGCCCAGCCATAGTGTTTGTGCAAAGAGCAAAATTGCTTTACAACTATGATTTAAATTGTAATTAATACTTTAATTTCACATTCTAATTTAAAATTATAAAATTGTTTTCAGAAACATACATAAATAGTACGAAAATATAAAGGATATTGCAATGGTTATACATCAGGATATTGAAATTACATTTTTTAATTTTTCTTCTTTTGTTTATTTTTACACTAATATATTTACATATACTTATTTGCTTATCAAATTCAGGATGTTAATGAACATTTCATTTAATACTTTTGGAATATACAGGCAAACAAATGTTTTTAATTGATAAAATATAGTACATAGTAGCTCTCACATTTCCCTTTATTGAGATATTATGTCAGTAGTAATCTATGAAAAGGAAAAACAGCGCTAATGCCTTCACTCACATTGTTTCAATCGCCTTAAAGTTAACTACTTTTTCTCAGCTTCAAAACTTTTTGTTACTCTCTTCGAGTCACTCCACATGAACTTGAAATAATGCAAAAATAGTGTGGTAATAGTTTAACTGCTTTATTGCTTTCATTGAAAGATCCTAGATTGTTTTAATGAGCTTACAGGGTCTTGTTTTGTTTTTTTCCTTCTCCTGAATGAAGACAGAAATAATCTTCCAAATGGCTCTGTTGTCTGAGGTCTGGATTAAAATAAAGTGCGCATCGTTCCAGGCTAACTAGGCCTAAAGTTCTTTTCGATGGTACTTGACAAAGAGCATGATAAAATGGTGATTCCGAGCTTCCAGGCTTTTTCTTCGCCGTTACCTGGAAACAACGTACCTCACGCAATAATAATGAAACCCTATTTCCAATACCCAAGTCCAACAACCAAGCTAACTGCTCACTTAGATTAATTTATGTTATAATGCTAATCTATTTTATAATGCAAATTTCTTTTTCTGGTTGTTGTTTGTTTTTATTTCCAGAAAATAGTGCCCCTGTGTGCAAACAGAAAAGGCATGCCAACAGGAAAGGCGTCTCTTTCACGGTCAAAGCAACCGCTACCTTCCTCTCTATTCCCACAGAAGCTGCCTATCCACTTTCTGAGGGGAAAATACCATAGATGTTTCCTCCTGAAAGAAATAGAAAGTAGCGTTTCTCCATTATAAAATAAAAATGGTAAGTAACAAAGACAAGGAAAATACATTACACAGATGCTGAAAAGGTGAATATCATTAATTAAGGATTTCCTCCTCCCCTCCGTTCCCTGCTGTCCCCTTCCTTCTCTCCCCTTCCCTTTTATACTAGGAATATCTTAACTCCTACTACCTGCCTAGGAGTTAAGGTATTCAGGAACAGCTGTCCTAGTAGGGCCAGTATTTGTATGTGTGACTTTAGCATAATGAATTCCTGTCCTTAGACCCCTTGGTTCTCAACTACAAAATGACCTCCAAAGCCCTTTATTTCCCTAACTACACATCCCTCCCGCCCCCGTCCCCGAAACATCTAACAATCTGACCCTGTACCTCTCGTCTCTACAACCACCTCTGAGAACACAGGAGATGGTGAGGCACTTCAGTGGCATCCCCATGCGCACTATATTGAAGAACAGGGGAGAAGCAAAGACCCTGAAAATGGTGGCCTCTCAGCCTGCCGCCTTACTACCTCCCAACTGAGCAAGGATGACCAGGACCGGAGAATCTCCTGAGCTCGCCCTCTGCCAGTCCCCATTATACCGATCATGGTGATAAGCGCCACTGCTGTTGCTAACTTTTGTTGGGCATTTTTGTGTCTCAAACCCTGTCTTAGTCTCTTCCAGTTGAGGAGGTCAGAATAAACCTACATGAATCAAGACTGCCACATCCCACCACGGGGCTGGAATTTTCCCACAGGCTGATGGGCCTCTCCATGGTTTCTCTACTTGGACCCGCACACGAGCCTTTCCCTTGGAGTCTGAGGAGCTTTTACTCACCCTTCCAACATCACGCCCCAAGCACATCCTTCCAAGTGCTCCCTGAACCTTTTACACTCATTCCCAAGACAGAGAGCCCCGGCACATACCTCCACTAGGGCATTTTATTGTGCTAGATGGCACCAGGTTCTGAATGTCTGACTAGTCTCACAGCACAGTGTAGGAGCCGAGTCACCCCTGTATCTGCAGGGTCTGGCCCAGGACCCAGTCTGTGGCAAATTTTCCGTAAGGGTAACATTTGCCGGTAGGTGATTAGTTCATTGGATAAGTTAATGGAAAATGTTAAATCCTTAAATGCTTTGAAGAAAGCAAATGCTTTGTCAGTAGTACATCAGAGCTGAGCTTTAGGCTCCTTTTAATGAATCAGTGGCCCTTCGGGGCCCTAATGAAGCCTTTCATTAGCATAAGTGAGGCTTTCGAACCTCCTTCAGGCACTCTCCGCCTTAGGATAATTTACTTGAATTGAATTTCAAACTGATCTGATGATACGATTCATGATGAGAAATCTGACTGAGTCTCTCTTTTCTTCCTCCAGCTTGCCGAGGCCCCGGTCGGCCTCTCCCTGCCTTCTTCAGGACCAGAGGCACTACCCTCCCAGTGGGCCCCCTTCCTTTCCTTTATTCAACAGTTCTTTACTGAACACTGCCTGGCATTGCCCCAGATGGAGGAGACACAGACCTCAACTCTGACTTCACGGAGCTTAGAGGGAGAGACACAGACAAGGAAGATTCAGTCAATTTGAAGAGACAGATGATAGAAATCATCTCATCTGAAGAAGAGAGGGATAAAGTATTGGGGAAAAAAATGTGAGAGCCTCTGGGACTTGTGGGAAATTTTAAAAAGCCTACCATATAGGGAGCTGGAGTCTAAGAAGGAGAAAAGAAAGAAATTAGGTCAAAAAATAGGAAAAAATTGCCTACACTTCCCAAACTTAGTAAAATTCAAACATTTATAGATTCAGAGAGAGTACATCCAAGAAAACCACACCTATGCACAAAATAGCCTAGGTGTTGAAACAAAGACCTGGAAGACATAAAATCATCCAAGGTAAGAACAGAGGAGAGGCTGAAGACTAAGCCCCAGGGACCCTCTAAAATGGAGAGGTCACGTAAAGGATGAAGAGTAAAGGAAGGAGACTGAGAAAAAATGTCCAGCCAGGTATCACAGAACCAGGAGAATGTGGTGGTCACACCAGCCAGGAGAAAAGGTGCTTTAGGAAGGAAATGGTTACACTGCACGGAGTGGGGTGGACCAAGTGAGATCCAGGCAAAGAAGTTACGATCGGATTTGGTGACACGGGAAGCAGCCCCAGGGATGGGAAAACGAGATCGACAGAAAGAGGATGAGGAAAGAAAGGAAGGCTACAAAGAGAAACAAGGACTTCCGCCCTGTACTCTGATCACAGAGCTTCTTCTGACACTGCAAAACGCTTTCTGCCTTGCTCCTAACAAAAACCACTCAGTGCACTCTCCGTGATGTCGATACAGAGACACAACGTCTCCACAAAAGAGTTCACAGCAGTTAAGGGTCTTGGCTGTTGCTTCCCACAATGCCAACCAAGAAGGAACACTAAAACATACAGGGAAGTGTAATCCCCTGGGGACACCCGCATTACCAGAATTCCTCTCCTGCAGGTCCTGTCGGGGTCGGAAAGAACAGTGACGTCGGGACACCTCTCGGGGCAGTGACGGTGAGAAGGGAGGCCTCTGCAGGGACATTCTGAAGGAAGCACCGGTAGCCCTCTGCCGTCAACCCTGCTAACTTCGCCCTAATTCATGCTTTTTTTTTTTTCTTCCTCAGTGCCTAGAAATGCCTAGGACACAGTAAATGCCCAATAAATATTTGTTGAAAGAATTAATTTGCTCAAAATGGCTCAGACTCTTGCTGATTTTAAAAACAAATACATATTTTGCTACAAAGAGAGAGGAGTGAAAACAAGCATCTAGCAATAACAGCCATGTCCAAGTTGCTGGGAAAAAATCGATCAGTGTTGAGGTAGCGTTAGCCCAGGCCTTTGCTCTCAGGACAAATCTATTCTGCATCGTAAACAGAAGACGTGTCTGGGCCTAACAGAATCTAAAAATGTCTGCTCCCTTTTCCAAAAAGGTGTCTTCGTGTGGAAAAACATGCCGAGTTCACTTACTTAATTGGAGGTAGTTTGACGTTGTCTATTTAGCAGTTCATAATAGAAAAGAAGGAAGTGATTACACCCAAAAGACATTTTAAAACCTAAAACTTACAAAGCGTTGTATTTTCTTACCCTTACTCACAGTCATGTATTCATTCGTTCATTCATTCATTCATTCATTTCATGTTTATATATAATAATTCAGGATGGGGCATGAGACTGTCACAGTGTTTTAACAAAGTAATAGTCTGGATCAATAAAGACCCTGTCTATTGTGAAGGGAAGTTCGCTTCCAGAATCCGGCTTTCACGCTGCAAGCAAAGCTGCACAGCAAGCAACCAGAGCAATCTAAAAATAGACCCAGGTCCACCTCCAAGCCCAGCAGTTTGCATCTCACTCTCCGTTAGGAAAAACGTCAGCATCACCTGGCTCGTCAAGGGCTGTGCAGTTGCGGCACACCCCTTGAGCCCACGCTCCACTTTCTGGACAGCACAATCAAATTAATCCTTGTCATCTGCTTTGTGTGGGTGTCACCATTATTAAAAAGCAACGTGAAGACCGCTTGGAAAAGAGCTGATTAGCAACCATAGTTAAAGAAAGACCCTAAAATTGAACAATCAACCAGATGAGGGATGGACTCACTGCCCGAGGATGAAATCCTCTGTCCCCCAGAGAAGATGCAGAAGGGGAGGTCACCAAGGTTGTTCATCATCAGATTAAATCAGGAAAACAGCCAAAAATCGTTTTCCACTTCCATATTTGTTGTCTGATTCACTTGATCTATTATCCAAGGTTTGTCCACATCCGTTGAAAGAGTGCTTCCTTTCTGGATGCAGTATTAACAGAGAACACACTAGGGAAAAGAAACGTGTCTCTCCATTAGACTCACCACCTCCTACTCCCACCCTCCACTTTCTCTGACATCTTCCCAGCACCTGCGTGGAAATGGTTACTTACTTATAGTAAGTCAGAGGTTTGCATCAACCCATGCGTTTACATCTCTAGTTGAAGAAGAAAATTCTACTATAACTCATATACCTTTACATAATTTAGCATACCTTCAATGTCAAGATCTCAAGCTCTTCCATGATTACTTACTAACTGAGTCCATTTATTTTGTATTTCACAATTTCCTATGAGAGTTTAGTGTGGCCATCTGCTAAAGATCTCTGGCAAACGGAAAGATAAAAAAATAAAGTGAAGAGCAAAGAATGGTAGCCAGGGAAGCTATGAATAGCACTGAATTTTGAACCCAGAGTTCTGGATTCAAATCCTACTTTTATAATCTTTTGAAACACATACTGTATATTCCGTGATAGAACCAAATTCCTACTTTATTCAAAAGCATAACCTCTAATTAAGGTACTCCACTATATAGTAGTAATCTAGTCTCTTTTCTTGTCTGAAAATGAGAATGACAGGATAACTCACAGGTCTGCTGTGAAGATTAAATGGAATAACACATGTGAAAGGGATATTGCAATGTAAGGTACGATTATTAATACTATCAGCAGATAATTCAATTAAAAGACGATCCAAATTCCTTAGTTGAACGGACGTTCTCCCAAGAAAGCTTCACCCGAGATGCTGACAAGCTGTCATTTTTCACTGTTTCAGTTTAATAAGCCCTCCTTTCCCTATCACCTGGCTGATGAAGGCATTAACAACTGGGAAATGCAGACACTAGGCAGACCAAGAGAAGAGAAAAAAACGTCAGAGGCTATCATTTCTGGAATACCCAGGAGTCGAGGTTTATGGGCATAAATGAGCAGGCACAAAATAAATTAAATACTAATTAATTAGAACTCATGTTGCAAATATAGGCACACGGAGAATCATTAATCCCAGTTTATTTACAGCTCAACTGACAAATAACTTCTGGAAAGAATTCCTAAATGTTGACCCATAAATCATTTGTATTTGTTGCTTTTTCAACCAATCAAATTATTAAATCCATACATGGAAGTTCACTTTCCTGAGTCTCTTGCTTCCTCCGAATTTTAAAACTGGGAGGGTCTGCGCGGTAATCAGTGACAGCCGTGCCCAGTGGAACATCCTGCAGTGACAGAACTGTTCCCTGATCTGTGTGGTCCACTATGGTACCTGCTAGCCACAGATGGCCACTGAACACTCGGAATACGCCTAGAGCAATGAGAGGCTGAGTTTGTTATTTTATTTCATTTCAATTAATTTTGGTGTAAATAATCACCCTAAGCTACAACCCCAGGGTTGGTTTCCCAGAAGTCATTCGGGTGTGCTCCACAGAGAGACTCCTGTGTTCTGCTGGGCATCCAAGAAGAGAAAATAATCCTTTTTTAGACTTGCTTCAGGGAGATTCCTTCAAACTCTCAGGTTCTACAATATTAAAGAATGAACCAAATGACCAATTTAAAGGAGAGAAAGAAGTATCTACACTTTAATCAATCAGGCCAAAGACCAGCCTCATGAATTATCTCCGTAACCTTATATGCTGCATCTGCAAAAGTTTTGACATATTCTGATGTTCCTCCTTTTTAACAGAACACAGATATTTTTCCAGGTGAAAGTGTGGCCATTGCACCAGGGAGGCTGGACAAGCCTTTGCCTCAGGAGCAGACCCTGATTGCTCTAAACCAATTAGAGTGGTCCAGGAGTGGACCCTGATTGGTCTAAATCAATCATGGCAACCCATGATTTAGACACAAATCTGTGAAGTAATTCCAGTCAATGAGGCATGAAGTGTAGTCAACCAGGGAAGGAAGACTTAGAGTGAGGCTGCTTTTAAACATGTTTTCTCATTCTTAAGACCTCCTCTGCATCTGGAGCTTGTCATCTCTATAAACTTGATGTCTGGAGCTTCAGCAGCCATACTACAACTGTGAGGAACACCACTCTGAGGATTGGCCAGTCCTGCTGAGGAAGACAGAGCAGAAAGATGGAAAGAATCTAGGGTTTTGATGACAATGTTGAGCCTCTGAACCAACCGATCCCAGAGCAATCCTACTACTGCTTTTCTATTTATGTGAACTAACATAAATATTCTTTTGATTTTTTTTTTTTTTGGCCACTTTGGGTTGTATTTTCTGTTCCTTGCACCAAAAGCATTCTGATGCAACACTGAAGTACCAAGTAGGCACTTACCAGGCATTATCTTATTCAATTCTTGTAACAACCATCCAAAGACAGTTTCATCAACTCTATCTTGCAGCTGAGAAATCTAAGACTCAAGAAAGATGAACCTGCAAAGGTCATTTGACTATAAATGGCTGGGTCAAGATTGAAACTCAGGTGTGCCTGGTGCCAAAACCTATCTACTTCTCTTCCAGCTCCTGCCTCTCAGAGCAGATGACCCGATGAGCATGGGAATTACCAGACAGGCCCTCCTGTGTCCTGGTTCTTGCACTCAGCTGCTTTCTCCTCCACATCCTCCATAGACCCTCAGGAGTACATAAAGTGATCCGCCTAGGTGATCTCACCCAACTAGATTATAAATGGAAAACGATCAGAGCTGTGATTCACTTTGATTTCAATTTCAAAAGCATTCCCTTCACACTTTTCCTGAGAGCTGAGACCACAGGCTTTGAAGCCACAGCCTCCACATCCTCCCCATCAGACACCGTGCAGGCTCCTCCCTGGCATGCCTGGCGCTCTTAGCTGGCTAGGTAGAGAGCAACTGTGGCTGTTACAGCAGCAAAATGCACCCTCCTGCCCTCTTCCCTTACCAACCAACAGAGCCCCTCAGCAGGCCAGCCTGCCGCAGACTCTGGGAGTAACTGGGAAAAGCCTTGGAGCCTCGCTACCCTTCCCCTGAGCGACAGCGTGCACTCGTGAATAATGGAGGCAGTGGGGGACTCAGGCAGCGGTAGGCTATTCACCAACTCCATGGTGAGCTGCTTTACAGAACAATTATATGCTAATACGTTCATTTGCTCACTGTTTTGATTCCTCAGAATGGACTCTTCTGCCGGTGGAATAAAAATTTCCAAGGCTTTTCATTTAGTTGTCAGGGAGATAGCTTTAGAGGCCATGATTTATGCCTGTCATTGAGGCTCAAATCCGTTTAGAGACTTTGAAGGTGTTTAAGTGGGGAAGCATAAAGAACAGGATGCTTCAAATAACACTAAATAGAGACGGTCCTTTCCAGGAAGTGGAGTTTAATCCCATTCCCCTTGAGCATGGGTTGGATTTAGTGTTGGTATGTGATGAATTAAGAGACTGGAGAGGAGAAAATAGTAACTCTGCAGTGGAGAAATCAGGTAAACACTGTCTTAACCAAGTGATCGGGTTTAGCACAGCGAGTGGTACGACGGGGATATCATGTACCCCCTGCTGTAATGTGATGGGGAAAGAGCTTCATCTCAGTGGCCTTCCTCCCAAAACCCGTAACCCCAGTCGAATCATAAGAAGAACATCAAACAAACCCAATTTGACAGACAGTGCACACACCTGACCAGCACCACTCACAACCGTCAAGGTCATGCAAAACAAAGTCTGAGAAAGCATTACAGACCATGGGAGACTTAATGTGACCACAAAGACCATGTGCAATGTGGTGTCCTGGATGGGACCCAGGGACAGAAAACGGACACCAGTGGAAAAATGGGCAAAATCCTAATGACAGTTCAGTTAATAGCACGATCCCAAGGTCAAATGTACCCAGTTCCTTCATTCTGACAAATGTAAGATGTTAATATCAGGGCAAACCAGGGGAGTGGTATATGAAGATGATCTGTATCATTTTTGCCACTTTTCTGTAAATCTAAAATTATTCGCAAACGAAAAGTTTATTTAACATGTTTCCCCCACCTCCAAAAACGAACAGAAAGAAGTGGAATAAGTGTCCTCTTTTCCACCTTCCCCAAAACACACACACACACCCATCCTTAGGCCTTTGCAACTGGGTTTTGAGAGAATAATAAGTAGGTTAGGAGAAGGCACAGGGAATAGGAAAAATTAGATGATAAGGAGGAAACATGCAGAGAGAAAAAAAGGAGGATGCGGAGGAGGAAGGGGAGCAGTGGGCGGAGGAAGGTAGGGAGGCGAAGGCACTCGAGGTCTTGTCCCCACTGAGGAGCAAGGAAACAAATTAAAGCTGCAAAACATAGTGTGATCAGTGCTGCCCATGCACAGGTCCCGGGGAGCATCAGTTTCGCTGCTGCCGACATAGGTGGGGGGCGTACTTTGTTCAGAAATGCCAAAGGGTGCAGAAAGGATGAGACCGACTTCTCCAGTACCCAGGGGAAAGGGACCAGCCAGAGGCTCACCAATCCCCCTCCCTCTGCCAGGGCCCACGTGAAAAACTGAATTTCCCATCTATCCCTGCTTTCAGGCTGGTGCCATATGACTAAGTTCTAACCGGTGGTGTGTAGGTAGAAAAAACAGGCACCACCTCCCAGTCCAGCCTCTCCAAAACCTCACACCACCCACCATTCTCTCCCTTTCTCTCCTGTTCACAAGACAGGCAATGGGAAGGCAAGGCCTCTGAAGGATAAAGCCACACCATGGAAGATGCCCAGATTCTGGAGTCTCTGCTTAGAGGCTTCCAGACAGAAGAGATGCTCCAGCTGCAAAGGATGACAGCCAAGTGAGAAATACAGTTTCGCTGTGGTCAGCCATTGAGCTTTGGGGCTTGCCTGTTAGAGCAGCCAGCCTATCCTAATACAGGCTATCTACGAAATAACTAACGAGCCAAACATCCTAGGGCAGTTCCGAGTGTGGAAAGCAGAGGAGGTGACATCAGTGTGCGGCCTCAAGGGATGAAGCTTCGGGTCTGGCAGAGTTAAGGACTGACTATTCCAGGTGGCAAGACTTGCATAAGAGAACCACCAAAAGAACGTGGTCATCAGCAAGGAATGGCATATGGTTCAGCTTAGCTGAAACACTACAGGGAAGAATGGGAGTACGAGGGAATGAGGCTGTGGAAGAAAGCTCAGGCCACACCACGGCAAGTCCTAAGGCATGCTTCACAGCAGTATCTTATGAAGTTTATAATCAAGGCTGTGACCGGAGCAGATCTCCTGTGTCCCTCTGACCCAGCATCCAGGATGAAGCGCGTGTGTGTGAGAAGGCAGGCAGCGAGCCTTGTGAGAGGACCACTGCAGGAGTCCAGTGGGGACATCCTGCACTAGGGACTGGCAACAAGGGGAGAGTCCTGAGAGACGTTGCCGGAGTTGACATCCCATCAGCGGGCCGGAGTTTTTCAGCGGTGCAGGACACAGGGCCCCTGACCATGACTTGACGTGACCGAGCATTGCCTCGCCTCGCTTCCTGCCAGTCCCACGTGCTGTGCTAAACTCCTCCCCACCGGGGGCCACCACATATCCCAGCTGTCAACACGAACAGCTCCCAGAGAAAGGGATTTACTGGGTTTCCTGTGTTATCCAACAAGTTGTTACCATCTCCCCCCACCCCCAGCTCGAGTCCAAGACTCCCACTGTAAAGGACTAAGCGTCCTTTCTCTCTTTCCTTCTTTATGTCTTCCTTTCACTGTTTCTCTTTTTCTGCTAAATGCTGGTCAACAAATATTTACGGTCACCTCACAGCAGCTGT
Source organism: Carollia perspicillata (assembly GCA_004027735.1). Lineage (NCBI taxonomy): Eukaryota > Metazoa > Chordata > Mammalia > Chiroptera > Phyllostomidae > Carollia > Carollia perspicillata. Next base: position 24,787 of record PVKM010017690.1, read on the forward strand.
GCAAACGGTTAGGGATATAAATTTCAATAAGAAAGTGTGTGAAGTTAAGGATCTCATGAGTAAGGGCTCAGAATTCCCAATACCCACGTAGCTAACGGTAAGACAAAGCTCAATGACCGGTGTGACCCTGGTCTACAGGGACACAGACACGAGACTCAGGTTCACCTGGGTCAGATGCAGAGGCAGGGGGACGTCCGACCTGGGCCTGGGCAGACCCACAGGCCACTGCTGGGCTGAGAGACGGGGGAGGCACTCCAGGCCGGAAGCAAGAACACATCGGGACAAAGGGCTTGCCAAGGTTTACAATGCTAGAGTCCAGCATCCTGGTCCGGACACTAGGTTTGAGGTGACAGAAATGGACTTAACAAGAAAGGCAGATTCATAGACAGACACTATATCAGCTCATAAAACCAAGCTTTATCTAACGTCAAGTGCACCAGGGACTCCCAGGATGCCACCGTGACTTTGTAGCCACCTGTCCCTCGGCCCTCCCTTCTTCCTCAGTTCATACTCACCTGGGCTCCTCCCCTCAGGGGCGACCTGGCCCCTGGCAGGCCCAGGCATACACCCTACCAGCTTGGCACCACTTTCCACTAATTCCTGCCAAAGCACAGGTTGGTTGCTATTGGCCCAGCAAGAGGCACCCACCCTTCTCCGCCCAATCCCAATGGTTGAAGGAACATCGTACTTCCACAGGCCAGGCACAGTACAGGGCACCGCATGGGAGGCTGGAGGTGGGGTCAGCCCCGCCCAAACCATTGATGTCACTACAACTTGCGCAGCTGGGGAACAGCACCAGAGCAGGGAGGAGTGTGTGTGTTGGGGGGCCGGGGGCAGAGATGGCAGGAGAGGGGAGGTGGTGGGAGGGAAGGATCAAGACAAAATAAGGACCATGTCATGGATC